>VTPC01003413.1:0-57824 GCA_011009095.1 Ignelater luminosus | reverse complement strand
ATGAAAAATGTTGCACTTTTTTTCACGAACGTGAAAAAATAACTATTTTCGTCTGTGTAATTCATATGAAATTGACATACTAGATCAATTTGATACATTTATATTTTTATCCTCTTTGTGCTTGGTTTATTTCATACTCAACTGCTTGAAAGATTTGTCACTTGTGTTCTTTATATTGAAATTCTCAATCCAAAAAATTTAAAAATATGTTTATGTGCTTTCTGCTTTTTCTTCTACCACAGCTATAATAAAATCTTGAAAATGCAAAATCATCGAATATCAAAAACCAACTTCATTTACAAAGCATCAGTAATCTTTCCAACAAATCGACTACCTCATACAAGTGAAGTTTTGAATGAATTGATTGTTACTATAGAGAATTATTTAGTTGATTGTGCGAAAAATGATGTTTGCAACAGGCTGGTCAAATTGTGGTCCAGATGTGGTTTCAAATTGATTTCACGACGTAGTTTAACCAAAAAACTTTCTGATCTGTATGCAAGTTATCGATTAATCCGTGATGCAAAAGTTAAGTATAAGTCTGGTACTAGCAAAGAGAAAATGTCAGCACACAAACAAATCATCAACTTTGTAAATTCAAATCAAGTGTTGTTTGATATACTTGCAAAAGGTGCATTGCTGAATGCAACATCCGAATAAAAGGATTTCTATGAAGATCAACAAGCTGAAAGAAGGTGCGCAATCGATATGACATTCGAACTTAATTTTTGTTTGATTTTTTCTTAACCCGTTTTCTTCTTAACCTTTGATTTGATTTTAGTTTTATTAGCTTAACCGGTCATTTATTAAAAGACTTTGTAGTTGGTACTTAAGTTTTTTATTATATCATAGAGGTTTCGATGTATGTTTATTAACAACATTTTCTTACTTTATTTCTTTGTATTTTTAACCTTTTTATTACCTGTAATGTAAAATCTTATGTATTGGAGATCCATGGCTTAAGGTTCGTATGTATTGGATGATTTAAATAAAAGTACTTCCTTAATTAAAAAACAACAACACGAAAAAGCATGTTGTTAGCATCCTAGCTTGCTAGATACATGAATACAAGCATCCAGCGCACCTATTGGTAGGTGCGCAATCAAGCGCGTTTTTCTGCCTTCGCGTATATACGTTACTATGAACACTTACCATAAACGAAAGCCGCATTCATAAACAAGAAAAAGAAAAAAACAATTTTCAAACCGGTTGTTCGCTTCCCGCGCAGTGCGAGTTCGGAACCGCACTGTATTTCTTCACGTTCTTTGACATTGCGCGCCTCTAGCAAGTAAAGGTAGAATTTTTTTGAAAAACTAAATTCAGATTCGTGTTCAACAGCATCAAATTAGTAAACAAAGCTTATATTTAGATCGAAACATGTGTAAACAAATGCAGAAACTGGAAAAATATAAAGGTAAGTCTGTTTTTCGTTTGTTTTCTCGTTTTAGGCCGTTTGTTCCCGCCCGCTCGGCTGTAAATGTAAATTTTTTGCTGAGATTTTGTTTGTGTCGTTTTCTCAACCTAATACACACGAAGAAGTGGTAGCCCGCTGATTCTGAGCATATAGCCAAATCCAGCGCAGGCCTAATGTGGAGATATTTTATAATGGGTTGCATTTCCAATTCTGCTGGGTACGTCAACATTGGTGAATCACCCTGTACATTTGCTTGATTTCATTTTTAGCAAAAGTTTCCCAACATGTTTACCCTCTCAATCCAAAAACAAGTTTATGCTCGTTTGAAACGTTCTATTACCTCAATATTCCTTTTGTTCAATTTGTAACTACAAGTAAGATCAGTCAGCTGTTAAAAATAAGAAAAAAAAACTAACAGAGATTCCTTTAGTAGCATTGCTTTATTATTGAAAAAATGTTGTGAATACAAAGTAACAAAAAAAAAAATAAATAAATAATACCGGTCCAACAACCTATTCTTGAGTTACACCTTTTCCAGTTTTATTATGATACATAGTAATAATTGATTTGTTAACGAGGAATGCTGTTCACTATTCTATTGTATGGATTTTAAATTTATATTTCCATCATTTGAATAATCCAACAAGTTTCTTAAGATTTTAAATGTTTATTTATATTGATAAAACGAGATTTCGACAGAAGACATCTATATTTATAGAATCGGAAATTCACACATAATAAACACATTAATGTAATAATTTTTCCCCATGCATGTCATCAACTACAAGTATTTTTAAAATGAATTTTTATTTGCATAAATGCATTCGTGTTTCTGTATTATTTTCCATATTGTTATCCATTATTAGCTTACGTATGCTCGTTTTCGTATTCGTATTTACTGCACATGCTAATAAAAAAATTAATGACATAATAAAAAACCGCATTTATTCCCTAAAAGTACAAACAGCTAAAAATAAAGAAAAAATCAATTTATTTATGTAGTTCTAGTTACATGTACATAACTGTTTTAGAAACTGTTATATTATGGAAAAATATTCTCAACAAAAATCTTTTTCCTCAAATTAAACAAGAATCACAACTGTAATTACGTACCGTACATATATGTGTGTGTTTAATGCAAGAAGGGTTGTTAAAACATTTACAATTCATGAATTAAAAAGGTAAGGGTTGGGCAGAAAGGAAACTGCTAATGGTATGATGTCACATTTCCATGAAATTCTAACATTAAATTAAGATTCTCATAATTATAAGTGAATAATTTGCAAGGTGTATTGCAAAATTTATTATTAATTTATTAACATATAACAGGCGGAACTACAGAAAAAAAAATGAGAAAAGTACTCGTTTTAATTATCAAGAAATAAGGCATTCAATAAATTAACCGGCATAAGGAAAAGATAGAAAAGAAAAGCATACAGAGAAAGAAAACCGCCAACACTAAATTGCGTTAATGTTGTGATTTAATTTATTACAGAAGTAAAAGGCAAGGCTCGAACTTGTTTTGTACAAACTATAGAGTTTAGTCATCCTAAGGATTGATAAATAATATGTATGGGATTATCACGAAAACAGCGTAAAATTCTAAATTAAATCGTTACGTCATCGAAATGTAATTTCACTGCCCATTAAAATAAAATTCGATAACCTTTTTGATATTAAATCTGTACAATTTATTAAAACATTGTTTGCAAAATTCAACAAAGTATTGTTTCGTACAAACTCGTTCTTTTTCTTTCTATTTACGACCGATTGTATAGAAAATAATTATATAGAAAAGAATTGTGTAGTTACAATATGTGGATGAGGAAGATACAGACTAGATTCTGTTTTGTGTCCTTGTAGTATGTAAATAATGGATTTCAAAAGTACAACAAAATGTAAATGTTACTTCTAACAAAATTGATAATAATGAAAATATGATTCACAATCCAATGACACTCAACTGATATCATTTCTAATTTAGAAACGATGCAAATAAATCAATTTTCTGTTATACTACATCCGGTATATATGGTATTCGTCAAGTATAGCACAAAAATTAAAAAAATTATAAAAAGGCCCACTTGCTATTACTATTCAAGTATTTACAGTAACTGTAGTTATTCCGTTCCCAAAAATAAAAATTTGAATAGTAAAGGTGAACAAATTTCTTGATTTTTAGACATTTCTAAAATGAGAAATGTAGATGCCTACTGAGTTTCAGTTTGTCGTAATCTTGTGGTTTGTTCATCTATTGTCACTAAATTGTACTGGCTCAGTAGATTGAGTATTGGACCTAGCATAAAACAATCTAAACTGGAAAAAATAAATAAATACTGCAAATACATGATTTAATAATCCACGATGAAAAAGTTAATTAATTTAAGACAATTGGCGCCTTCAGAATTATAATCTGCTTCATTCATTCATTCAATTCAAATGAACATCATATTTATTCATGCTGATTCCTTAGAATACATGCAACACAGCTCCGGTACCTCAAAATAAAAAATGAACCTCAGATAATGAAAAGTACCTATGATACAGATAATTCTTAATTGTATTGACATAGGTAGATAGATAAATTAATGATGTGCGTTTCATTCGATTCTGTTCACATTTTCTTGTGTGTTCAATAAATGTCTTGTAGATGTTCATGCACTTTAATGTCCTATAAATATTTGTGTCTTTGCAAAAGTTTGTTATAGTGCAGGTGTCTTACAACGCACCATAAAGTTAGGTTTCAAAACTGAACTGGAACGGCAAAACTTCGGGAGGCCAAACACCCGCGAGTAATTTTGCATTCGGTTTAAAAAAACTATTCAAACGCAAAGAAAAATTTGCTTTTAAATAATACACGATCTTTAGAGTTTTCTATATTTTTTTTTTCTAATAATAAGCAATTTATATTCGGAATTTTGCCAATTCTGTGTTTGAGTATGGGTTTCGAGTTTCGGCAAATCCAAGTTTACTAAAAACCGATATTGAATTAAAATATTTATACGGAAACTAAAAATATTAGTGTTTTAATGTCGTGAAAGAAAGCAGTAAATGTGAACTACGTATTCGTCAAGGACATGATAACCATTAAATCGTTTTAGTACTAGAAAACTCTTTTCATGTAATAATGCCTATAGAGAAAAGCAAATATTTAACAATCACACGCAATTTTCTGTAAATAATGTGCTAAAACAATAATAGTAAAGAGTTCTCTTAGAGAATACACACAATTCCCTTTTATTTCTTAACGATTTAAGAAAGTTTTTCTACAAACGTCGATAAAAATCTAAATTTCGAATATGGCATGGCTCAAGTGCCCTTTCAACAAAAAAAAGTTTCAAAACTTGTTAATGTCTGTTCAAGAAAGAAAATTCAATGACACCTAATTAAAGGTCGTATTTGAATAAAGCATATAAAAAGTAATCTCATACTCGGAATATCTTGAAACTAAACTTCTAATATAGTAGATAACACGACAAGAGAAGCTTGCCGACAGTTCAACGACAATATGGGCACGATGTATGATTAAATAATCAAAACTGCAGCAGTTTGCTCAGACCACAGAACCGAGACCATCCGATACTGCTTCTACACAGTGTTGCCAACCCTCCCGATATGTCGGGAGATCTCCCGACATATTTACTATCGATTTTTTATAAATACTCAAAAAGAGACTAAAAATTTGATTGATTCTTTTCCATTATATAGGATGTTCGACAATTGGACCTCACTTTTTACCACAACGCCTGAATGGAGACAATTATTTTCAATTCATTAATAAACGATTTTCCACTCATTCTGCGAAATGGACTAATCTGGATGCAGGATAGATCACCAGCTCATTATGCCCATAACGCCAGGAGATGGCTAAACGAAAATTTTCCGTAGCTAGATAGATCGTAATGTCCCCATATCGTGGTCGCCACGGTTTCTTGATTTAAATCCTTTGGAGTTTTCTGAAGGAAAAGATTTACCAAACACCTACAGAAAGCACGAAAATGCTTAGAGGTGTTCATACCGCAGTACCACTGCGAGCAACAGTCAGCTTGGAAACTACCAGAAGACAATTTGAATATTTGTCCGGTCAATCGGGCAGTTAGGTCTTATCAGAGCTGCTGAGACCTGTTGGACCTCTCTGACCATACGGGGCTGTTCGACTGTTCGGGCCTGTTGGGCTTCTTGGATTTCTCGGCGCTTCGGGCTTCTCCGATCTGTCGTACCATTCGGGTCTCTTGGGCTTATCGGGTCTATGGGACCGTTTGGATCCCTCGGGTCTGTCGCACCTCTCGGGCCTGTCAGATCATACGAGTCTGTCTTCTCGGCCCCTACGGCTTCTCTCGGATCGTCAGCCTGTTAAGCCTTTTGGACATCTCGGCCCTTCAGGTCTACCCGACCGTTTGAATCTCTTCAGCCTGTCGTGACATAAGGGTCTTTCGGGTTCGCGTTGGGCTGGGCCTTAGTTTAGAAATTTATTGAGCTTTTCAAGTCTACGTCTGGTCAACAGACAGGATCCGTCTTGTCGGATGTCTAGGGCCTTTTGTATTTCTCGGCTCTTGGGTCTATCGGGCCGTTTGGATCTCTCGGGTCTGTCGGGCCATAAGGGTTTGTGAGGTCGTTCGTGCCTGTCGAACATTTTGGGACTTTTCGGCCCTTCGGGCTTCTCGGGTCTGTCGGGCTGTTTGTACCGTTTCGGCCGGTTCGACCTTCAGGCTTTTCTGTCGGACTATATGGGCTTCTCGAAGTATTAGGATCTGTCGGGTCGATCAAGAAGTTATCGTCCCCAGCCTGGAAATTTCGGCGCATGCAGGGCTCTAATTTATGATCTACAATTAACTAATAATTTTGTCGTGCATGATAAGCTGTTATCTTAATTCTTCAATACGGATCTTAATAAGTTTTTAACGATATCATATCAATTCTTGATTTTCTTTTGTTTTAGATTTTAAAGTCTCCCGATTTTGTAGCGGAATCTCCCGATTTCTTTGATAGGAATCTTCCGAAATGTAAAAATTAGGATTGGCAACACTGGTTCCACAAAGTGTCAGTAAAATTGCCGACAGGGGTAGTTAAAGACTATCCGGAACCTTAAACAGGAGGTAAAATATGCTCCAAGAGATGTCATATCTCAAACAAAAGGTTAAAAGAAGACAGAAAAAACTCTCCTGTATCTTCAAGAGGTTTGCGAATATTTCAATCACTGATGGTCGGGAGGCTGATTGAGAAAAACTTTCTTAACAAAATTGAAAAACTCACTCGTTTTCAACAATTGCTTCCTTAGGGAAGAAGAAGGACTAAAGATCATCAACGCAAAGAATCTTCCCAAACTAGCAAGGGAAATCTTACACCGTCTGGATCTATAAAATTTCATCTTATCACTACCGCATGGAGGATAGTGGGTAGCAAAGCGGATATGAAGATGTGATAGAAGTTTTCCTGCTAATGGATAAAAAGTCTTGGAAGAATATTTGAGCTGCGCTTCAGTACAGGCCATAAATTCTTCTAGGACTTTGTCAGAAACAACAAATGTCCAAAGCTGTACCCAAAACAACGATTATCATCAAGTCACGCAAGAGTCTCAAAGTAACTTAGATTAGCAAGGTACTGGTAATTAAGAATACCGCTGACATTAGGTGCTCCAAGTGCATTGTGAGGAGTACAAGCACACTATGCAACGCTTGGTGCCTATATCCTAAGCGATACAAAATCAAGAACCTCCATTGTAGCAAAAAAATTAACATCTCACACCAATATCAGAAATTCAGAACTATGTTCCAGATACCTTATGCTAAGCACCAGGGAAAGTGTGTATAAGACGAGGCATTGGGAATAGAATAATAAGATTCGCTTACGTTACTGTGGTGGCCGGGTGCAACTGTAACTTCCATAATCATTACTACCTTCAAGACGCAAATCATAATAATGGACCATAGGTAGGGTGATTCCAAAAATGTATGAAAAACTTTAAGGGCTTATTCTCCGAGTAATTTTCATCGAAAAAAGTTCATATGAACATATGTCCAGAACGGCATAGTTTTAAAGTCACAAGGTGATGTTCCTAACAGAGACGGGGCATTTGGGGGGGCGCCTACCTACCCCAATACTCTAAAACAATTTTTACTCTACTGAAAAATTAAAAAAAACTTTCTATTTTTGTAATCAACAATCGATTTGGCTAGTAAAGCTCTTCTTGCATTTTTTCAGTAGAATGCGTCATTTTCAAGTAAAATTGGATTTTTCAAAATCTCTCAAATTCAGCAGCCTATGGTAAGGTTGTAATGACTAGATTGAAAATAAATAATAGTTTGGTCACCTTTTTATTTATTAAAACGCAAAATTAGAATTTTTATTTATTATTTCAATTACACAATGTCAAAAGATTGTTAAACAACTGAAAAAAAACAAACCTTGATTTTTTAGAAAATAATAAAATAATAAGACAACTGAACTGACTAACTTCATTGTACGATTTAAAAAAAAAATTTTTTTTAATCTCGATCTAGCAGGATTCATTACAAAGGTCATACGTCATCTCAAAAACAGGATGCAGTTATTCGAATTGAATTCCTCAACAAATATTTAGCCTACTTTGCCATATAATATTTTCTTTAAAATGCAGTTTGCGAAATACATAATGATAAAGTTTTGTTAAAAACGAGAAATCTGGACGCTCTACATCTTGAAAACGATGCACTTTAAGGAAAAAAGTTATATGGCGAAAAAAGCTTCATTTTTGTTGCAGTTTTAATAGCATCGTGTTTTTGAGATGATACATGACCTTACCATAGATTGCTGAATTTGAGAGGTTTAGAAAAGTTCAATTCTACTCGGAAATAAAGCCATTCTACGGAAAAAATGCAAGAGGGACTTTTTGCCAAATCGATTGTTGATTGAAAAAATAGATTTTTTTAATTTTTCAGTGGTGTAACAATTTTTTTTGAGTAGTGGGGTAGGCGCCCCCAAAATGCAAACATGTAGAAGATTGCATCCCAATATCTTATTTTGTTGTTGATATGTTGTGGATCAAAAGTTGGAATTGATCAGAAAATAAATAAAGATACACACAGTATAAATGTTGTACACTTTTAGCGGGTGTAGCTTCTCAAAAAAGAGATCTGCAATGCTAGCGGTAAAAAAATAAAAGCTCCAAAAGTGTTTTCGTAGTACCACAACTTAGCATAAATATGCCCGTTTTGACATTATTATGTAATATTTCATGCCTGTAAAAGAACTCGAAATAGTAAATGTATACATACCTACCGCCCCCCGTATGGCTAAATATAAACGAACGTTTCCTATTTTTAACTGTTATTTTATGTAAAGAAGATCTCTTAATTAGTTAATATATTCGTTTAGTGTCTGGGCTATTATTATAATGAATGTATGTCTGTAGTTTACAAGAATACAGAGATACTAGTACAAACGTTAACACTAGAGTGGACGTGGGCAAAAGTTCTTGTAACAAAAAAGCTCGTAAGCGTTGTTTTAAAATAGAACATTAAAATAAGTATTTTAGTTGTGAATAAGGAATATTTAGAACAAATAAAATCTTGTGTCCGTTTTCTTTAAATTAGGCAGATATTTAGGTGTTTGTTTTGGCTGCCTTTTGAAAAAGGAAAATACCATGTACTGACGAGCCTTCCGTGTTTCCGACTTCCGCAATGAATGATATAAAACAAGCACAGTAATCTGATTCTGGTTAATAGTATTAAATTGCAAATATTGTGCATGTTTATATTCGTTCAAGAAACAATTTTTATTAATCAGTATTTCAAGATTGTTTAATTAAGGTTTCGATTATTTGCTTATCTACCACTATCCATAAATTTCATATAACAAGTGAACTTTCTATACTGAGTGATTAAACTGTTATTACCACTTGTTTATCTCTTATACAGGGTGTCTCAAAATAACACCGATAATGCTTACCCAATGATTCTGGGGAACAAATGATGACGATTCATAGAAAGAACGTTACGTAAAAAGTTTCTCGTTTTTGAGTTATAAGCTGTCAAAGTCAACACCATATTGGATTTTTACATGATTAAATAGATTTTTTTTCACGTTCGTTAAAAAAAGTGCAACATTTTTCATTAATTTCCGTTTATAAAGGAGGCGTTTGTTTCATCGCGATAGAAGCGTGAAAAAAGTGCCATAACGGTTCATTTTTTCACGCATTTGAGTGAAAAAAACTATCGTAACGTGTCATTTTTTAACGCAAAATATTTAAACACATAGGAGGCTGCCGTTGTTATGATACACACTGGCATTTGTCAGAAATTAGAACGCATCGATGTGACGCGTCGAGAAAGCTGTTATTGAAGTTCTTGATTTTTATTACGAACGTGAAAAACTTTACTCACGAATTGCATACAAAACTTTTTTCACGTTCGTAATAAAAATCAAGAACTACCAACTTCAATAACAGCTTTTTATTTGAAGACATTGATATTAAATGTACAATTAACTGGACTAACAATTTGAAGTTTAGAATCTGAAACAGGATTTACATCTACTGAAACACCATTAGTGTTACAAGAATTGATATTTATAGACTTCTGAACCACTGAAAGAACATTATCGTTGATATTATTCGCACTGAAGCTTGCTGGATTGGAAGTATTTCGGGAACTTTGTCCTCCTGTGAAGATTTTATTCGCGCAGTCCATTTTATTTTGAATAGACTCATCAACATATCCTTCCGCAACAGCATTTGATTTCCAACCGCCGTGTTTTTTCAGCTGAATTAGGTCTCCTCCAGAATCTACTAGTAAAGACGCGGAAGATCGTCTAAATGCATGTCCAGTATAATGGTCAGGATTTGGTAAACTGAGGTATTTAGCAACAATCGACGGAATTTTAGAAAAAGTATTTATACCCACAACTTGGGTTTTGCAATTACCGTTTCGAAATTGTAAGAAAAAGTGATTACTTTTTACATTCTTTGGTCGCTGGGCTTTATATTTCCGGTAAATTTCGATTAAATTTAGGTTTTTCTGAGTTGTTTCGGCAATTACGGTAAATCGTCGGTGAATATGTGTTTTTGAATCCGGAATAGTAATGATCAACACAGTTCCGGTGTCAGTAATACCTTCCAAAGTCATTTTGTACAGTTCTTCACGACAAAGGGCTCCCGCGATTCCAAATATCAAAGCGACCTACAAACGACAATACATCATTATATGCATAACAGAAAAATTTGCATTACCTTGTGCATTAGAAAATGTTTATCGGGAGCATCTTCGAGAAATTTGTACACTTCTTCCCGGGAAAATGTTTTTGACTTTCTGGGTTTATAACCAACCGACTTGTTTTTTAAATAAGCGATTAGTTTTGAGTATTTACTTATATCTACATTGTTATTTATTAATAGTGTAGACTTTAGTTTAGAGTAAGTCGACCAAAATGTTGGCGACTTCCACTGTTTTGACTTTTCTTCAAAGTAGGCTAATAAAACTCTTTCAGTAAAACTACAGACTTGTTTTTCAGCTCTCCATTTCATAAATAAGTCGTATTCTTTTAAATATTGGCCCTTGGATTTTTCCGGTAAAGATTCGATGTGGCCGTACTTGCCGCCTTGACAATTTCTTCAGGGGCGCACGAGAAACTTTCATCGCTGTCCGATTCCATTGTGCGAGCACACAAATTACCACAAAACAGCGAGAAAGAAAAAACTAATACAAACACTCAAATAAGAACTAACTTGATGCGTCACATCGATGCGTTCTAATTTCTGACAAATGCCAGTGTGTATCATAACAACGGCAGCCTTCTATGTTTTGTGTTTAAATATTTTGCGTTAAAAAATGACACGTTACGATACTTTTTTTCACGCTTCTATCGTGATAAAACAAACGCATCCTTTATAAACGAAAATTAATGAAAAATGTTGCACTTTTTTTAACGAACGTGAAAAAATAACTATTTTTTCTCTTTTTACCGATGTCTACCAACCTATGTTTAAATTTAAAAATACCGACAATATTAATTGTTTTCATCTTAAATCAAGTAGGCACAATAAGAAATTAAGATGAAAATTATTTTTTAACAAAATGTAACAAAACAATGCCATACCACTAATGACGCCAAATCAGAGTAAATACTCAAAATGTTGTCCATTATTAGCCAAACACAAACGACACTGTTTTGCAACGCTGTTAGTTACTTTACGCAATGTATTGCGATTAATTCTGTTAAATGCTTCCACCATTGCTTCGCGTAGCTATTCTACATCATTGTAATTGAAATGATTTCCGTACACTTTATTTTTTTATAGTTCCCCGCAAGTAATAGTCGAGAGGTGTCAAGTCCGCTGGTTTGGCTGGCCACTGAACAGGCGCATTAGTCGTTATTACTCTGGTATCAAAACAGTCATTCAAATAAGTGATAACAGCTCTTTCATTGTGCGCAGGATACCACATTCGGATATTTTATGCCAAAGGCAGACCATCTAAAAAATTTTCTAAAGATGCTTGGAGAATTTCCAGATAACGTCGAGCAGTTAAGTGCCATCAAATATTATGGGTCCAATTAAACGATTTCCCAATATGCCACAAAAAGCATTAAAGCCAAACCGAACTTGATTTCGCCGTGGAACCACTATGTGTGGATTGTCCTGTGTCCAGTAGTGCTCGTTATGCCGATTAAAAACTCCAACGTTAGAAAAGTAAGATTCATCGGTCCATAAAACCCGACTGATAAAATCATCATTTTCTGTACATTTGGTGATAAACCATCTGCAAAATGTTGATCTGCGAATGCTATCGTTTGGTCGTAGAGTTTGGGCAACATTCATTTTATAGGAGTGAAACTTGTGCTTTTTTAAAATTCGAAAGGCTTTACATTTAGATACATTAACTTGGGTTTGTATTTCCCGAGTCGAAATGTTCAGATTAGCTGGCACACAGGCCAATGTTAATTCCTTGGCATCAACGGTCACATTTACGTTTCTACTGGGTTTTTTAAACATCCGTACTGCTGCATACATATTTCTGTCCAATCTGTTAAATACTTTAACGTCTGGTTGTCTTCTTTCACGAAAGTTGGTTAGGTATGGTTGAGGGACAAGGCGGGAGTTTCTGTAACATTTGATGTATGTACCCAACATGTCATATTGTTCGTTTGTTGGAAAATTCGCCATTTGAACTAAGTAAGTAATTTATAAAACAATTAATGCAACTCATCACTTTACAACGAAACGTATCGATACCGTTGTTTATACTTATAGAATTGTTAAACTAATGCAACGCGATATTCTGACATGTTACAACAAATTTTGTTTTATTTTTATTCAATTGTGTTCGTGCCTACTTGATTTAAGACGAAAACAATTAATATTGTCGGTATTTTTAAATTTAAACATAGGTTGCTAGACATCGTTAAAAAGAAAAAAAATAGTTATTTATGCAACAAGTGAGTAAAGTGTATCTTTTTTTTCACGAGAAGGAAAGTTTGCCGCACGAGCCGTAGGCGAGTGCGCAAATCCGCCGAGTGAAAAAAAATAATTTTACTCACGAATTGCATACAAAACTTTTTTCACGTTCGTAATAAAAATCAAGAACTACCTACTTCAATAACGGCTTTCTCGATGCGTCACATCAATGCGTTCTAATTTCTGACAAATGCCAGTGGCAGCCTCCTATGTGTTTAAATATTTTGCGTTAAAAAATGACACGTTATGATACTTTTTTTCACTCAAATGCGTGAAAAAATGAACCGTTATGGCACTTTTTTTCACGCTTCTATCGCGATGAAACAAACGCATCCTTTATAAACGAAAATTAATGAAAAATGTTGCACTTTTTTTCACGAACGTGAAAAAATTCTATTTAATCATGTAAAAATCCAATATGGCGCCCATTTAAAAAAAGAAAGTTTTCATTAATATGTCGGAATCCGCCATCTTGAATTTTGTTTTGGCATCATTTTTAAATGTATCTCATCGAAGCAAGTAATTTTCATATTAAAACTTTTTATATAGCTTTTTAAATGATGGAGATATTCGACTTTTTAGAAATCCGCGATTTTCACTTCTTTTGGAATAATTGCTAATCGGTTATGAATTTTAAACTTTTCTAACCTAAATCTGAATCGGCATACAAAATTGCACAACATTGTCCATTTAACCAAATCTCTAACTATAATAATAAGAAAGTTACCCATGCAATCCCACTCGATCTGAGACACACTGTATGTCCATATTGTAAGAATATCCATCTGATCCATACAATAATCATATCCTGAATCCAAACCGCACTGGTTCATTTTTTGTGAACATCTTAGCAGAATGATGTCCATAATAAGCCTCGTCAACGCTAAGCATCTTATGGAAAACATCGAATTGTTGTAGATTTCTTTTCAGTTTTAAATAAAGCCAAAAAACCTTTGCCATTTTTGAGTTTTCTAGTTTTTGGTTATCGGCTACATGAAGGTAACTTTGATTGTTCTAAAATCATCTCTGCTCATAGTTTTAGAGAAAATCGGAGCTTGCATGTCTTCAGCTGCAGACCAGTAATCATTTTCACTGAGTGCATTATGATAACCGCTTTCAAAATTAATCCCAAGTACTGACGGATTCTGAATGTAGAGAATTTAGAGTCGTAAGTTATTTTTAAAAGGATTTTGACAGTAAAAGTAATAAACCAAATTAGTAGCGCTCAGACCGTTCAAACCGTCATAAACTATAGGAGTTATGGCATTGCCATAAGCTAAAATACATAAAAACAATAAAAACTTCAATTTTTTGAAAAACACTTGAAAACTTTCTTTAAGAGACAAGTAAGGTTTAGAAACGGTCACCGGTAAAAAATTTACTCTAAACATGTAAAAAAACCAAAAAATTTAATTTTTAAAGACTGTTCCTGTTTTGAGAAAGTTGGCCCTTACAAGGTTTTTAATAAAGACGCACATTGCAGAGAATTGTGGGACGTGGACTCCTACATAGAGCGGAATGCTATTATGAGGCCTACGATGGAATTTTTAATATTTAAATTAGTCTACTGCTTGATGTTGTTATTATTGCGTTATCACTTGGCCATCTTTCATAGGTATCAAAGTAATTCATTATTTGTACATAATGTTAAAACTACAAAATTGATACTTTGGATTAAGGCTCTGCTAGTTGAGTTAGCAAATTCTTCTTCAAGCGGAAGTTAATATTTCTATACCCCGTTCACGATGTTTCTGGGTCGTAACAGGCCATGCTTTCAGTTTGTTAGGGTAGAAGTGTTGTTTCCTTCTTTTTTTTAGAATTGCCGTACTTGCGTCTGTGTTTGGCGCGGTTGCCCAATCGAAGATTTTGCATAAACGTTTAGTACCGATTAGTTTTGTTTTGTTAAAAAGAAATCGAATTTTAATAATACTCGTACTTTGCATTTATTAATGTCAGTTAAGAATAATGCCAAGATTATAAATAAAAACAAAACATTAATTTATAAATATACAGTGCATTTTTTTTAATTACTGTCCATAGGGATTCCCATGTTAAAATATCTATCTATTAAAATGTTTATGGATTTTTGTTAGCATTATTTAGGTGGTCATGGAAAATTCGACATATCGTGACATTTTAAAAATTGTTGCTCTATCTTGCACTTCGATCTTTTTAATAATCTAATGTCGTTTTACACCGTTCAAGAAAAAATTTAAATGGTAACCGCCTATATCCATAAACATTTTAATTTTTTGAAGCATTATTTTTTATTTTAAAGGCATAATTTTCAGTGTAACTGAAAAAAAAAGTTCCAAATTCCATTCTGTAAAAATTTCAAGTCTAAACCTTCATCCTAATAAAAGTTAACATGGGACTCTCTATAAATAGGAATTTTCGCGAAACAATCTGTTAGCGTAATCGATTTACAGATTTACAAAAAAAAAGGCAACAGCGTGAAGTCAAACTGTCATAAAATCATAACCTTAACGTACATTAAGCGTCAATAAGATTTTACAAGGCGAGTTAATAAACAGCCCAGTTTTCAATACTCAAACTGTCATTGTGCCACAGCCATATACGACCCAGAAACATCGTGAACGGATCATAGTGACAGCAACAAAAACTCAAGTCAAAGATACCCATGGATTCTAAATTTCTTGTCTTTGATAGTTTCATATTGATAAAAAAAGTAAAACAAAAGCTATTAAAATTGTACTTGTGACATTTAAATCTTATTTAGGTTATATTTCAAGTGATTACAGTAAAATTAATTTTTAGTAAAAATAATTTACAAAACTTTGTGAATGTAAAAATGTTAACAGAGGAACGTAAGATTTTCATATTAGAATCTTATTTTTGTAATCGTATCAAGAATGAAAGCCTCTAAGACAATCTTTTAAAATTCCAAGGGTATCTTGACTTGGTTTTTTGTTGTTCTCGCGTATAATGTAGTGTGATCACATTGAGAATGGAAATTTAGAGAAAAATAAAATAAATATGATAATAAAAAGATTAATTATTCAAAGAATATAAGGTACTAGATACAAATATGTTGGATGTATAGTACGTTGAAAACTGTAATCAAGTAATGAAAAGTTGGTTATTATGATAAATAAAAATAAAATGTTTTCAAGAATTTGAAACAATATTTTTAAAGAATTACTGGAGTTGCTCAAAACAGAGAAAAATATAGAATGAGATGGCAGAATAAACAAAGAAGAATAGACGTAAAACAGGCACCAATACAAGTAGATAATATTAATAGATTTGAAGAAATTAATAATAGTCCAGAGAAAAGATTTGAAGAAGTTCGAAGAAAAGTTGAAGAATATGATTATAAACAGACTAAGATTATAAAAAGCACAAGAAGTGCAGTACAAGAAGAAATAATTAGCAAGAAAGAGCTGTGAAATGGCAGAATAGACTAAGAAGAGAAGGAATAAGAAAGGAATAAGAAAAAGGGCCATAATGAAGGGAATAGAAACTAAAAGAAAATGTAAAAATAAAAAGAAAACAAAGAATAAGGGAACAAAATACAACGAGAATAGCGCCCAACATTGGGGCAATTTTCAACATTTTAATCACTACATAAAAAAATGGCGCCCAACGTAGGGCAATTTTAAATTTAGACTATTATTTACTGCAAAATAAAGGGTAAAGCTAATATAGGATAGTTGTAGTATTAAATAAAGAATCAAACATTATTTATCACATTATCATAATCAGAATACAAGATTAAATAAAACTAAGATTAATAGAAAATAATGTCGATCACTAGATCGGGAAAAAAGATAAGAAGGGAGGAAGAACAGGAGAATGTAGAACAAGAACAGGTGAAAGAAGTGTTGAATGAGATGGAAGGTTCAGCGAATACAAAAGAGGAAAGTGACGTGAAAGAAGTTGAAAGCAGAATTGAATTAAGAAATATTGTATCTGAAGGAACAGGTGTACTCGTAAGTATGAAAGAAAATCAAAAAGATAAGAAATCCCAGAATTTAATACACATGTTAATGGAAATGAACGTAAATATTAATACAAGTATAAGTGAAGCAAAATAGAATTTAATGAAAATTTGAATAGAAAAATGGATGAGTGCCATAAGAATATAATGGAAACAAATACAAATCTAAATAAAAAAAAATTGATAAATGTCAAGAAGAAAATACAAAAAAAGTTCAATAACTTGAAACAAAGTAATCAAAGACAAATGAAAGAAATTAAAGAAGAAATAAAAAGAGAAAATAAAGAAATGTTAAGTGAATTAAATCAAAAAGTCAATAAAATTGATAATGAATGAACAGGTATGTATACAGGCATTTGTACAAGAAATTACACAGATAAATAATTAAAAAATAGAAGACATGGTAAGAACAATGAGTGATATAAAAATAAAACAGTCAAAATTACAAGATTTAGTAGAAAATATGGTTGAAACTGAAAAAAAGACGGATAAAAATGCAGATAAAATGCGAGAAGAAATAAAAGAAAATATAGAGGATAAATTAAAAGAGATGGAAGTAGAATAAAAACGAATAAGAACTAATGGAAGATATACAGAGTCGCTAAAAAAGTATGGAAACACTCTGCCCCTGCAAAAACGTGCCTTCAAACTACGATTTGCGGACATCGTTGATTTTCTGTTATCAATTGAAGAAAAACGCTTCTCAAGCTCATCAAATGCTTATAGAAGCTTACGGTGGACATGCTCTAAGCAGAGCACAGTGCTTCAGGTGGTTTGAAAAATTCCGAAGTGGTGATTTTAGCGTGGAGAACGAGGAACGTGGCCGGCCACCGAAAAAGTTTGAGAAATGATGGCAGAGCAGTTGGGAGTGACCCAAAAAACCATTTGCAAACGTTTGAAAGACATGGGCATGATTTTAAAGGTCGGAAGATGGGTGCCGCATGAACTGACTGAAAGGCAGCAAGAGAACCGAAAAACCACTTGTGAAATGCTGCTCTCCCGGTTCAAAAGGAAGTCTTTTTTGCATCGAATCGTTACGGGTGTATTTCTCCAATCCCAAGCGTAAACGATCGTATGGTCCGCCCGGCCACAAGCCAAAATCAACGGCCAAACCAAATCGCTTCGGCCGCAAGGCAATGCTGTGTGTTTTCTGGGATCAGCATGGTATGATTTGGTACGAGCTATTAAAACCAGGTGAAACAGTTGACGGTGCACGCTACCAACGACAATTGGCCGATTTGAACAGCGCTATACACCGAAAACGCCCAGAATATGCCGATCGGCGTCACAAAGTAATTTTTCTTGATGACAATGCACCACCACATCGAACAAGAGCGACCCGGGAATTGGTGGAGACGTACGATTGGGAACCGCTGGTGCATGCGGCTTACTCACCAGACTTGGCGCCTTCCGATTATCATTTGTTTGCATCGATGGGCCACGCACTTTCCGAGCAGCGCTTCAATTCTCACGAAGAAGCCAAAAAATGGCTCGATGATTGGTTTGCGGCCAAAGACGGCCAATTTTTTTGGCGCGGCATTCACAAATTGCCTGAGAGATGGGTAAAATGTGTCGCTAGCGATGGCTATTATTTTGAAGATTAAATTTGTAACCATTTTTTGTTAATAAACGTTTAAAATTGAAAAAAAAAGTCTCATTTCATAGGTATACACCTATGTAATCGTTATTCTTTTGCTAAAGATTTCACTGTTCGTTTTTATCAAAATCGAGTTACCCGGAAACAGCAGAAGCAATGGAACTAAAAAATAACGTGCGATTATTTTATAAGTATTAAAGAAAAAGAAAACCCTAGAAATTTTGCTCTTAGCCTACTTATTTAAAATAATAGATCGATGCTAGAGCAAACTAAATTTAATGGTGGAATAAGAACAAACAGTGACGAATGGTTAATAACAAAAAAATTATTTAATTTTATAACAAGTGTTCAAAATGCGTTCTGTTAGAGTTTCTGTGAGTATAAGCTTTTATCTTTTCGTTTAAGGTAAGTTTAGCTTGAAGCACGCCCATCTTCGGCTTGGAGCTACGAGATTGAACATATTCTGGGGTCATATGCAGGGTGATCCATTTAAAGAAAATCAAGATGACGGCCGTACGAAAAAACAATTGAAAACTTGTTCTTAATTCTCTTCGCAAAACATCTCCAAATTTCATTTGTCTATCTCTTACCGTTTTTGCAGAAGCAGCGTGATTCCATACTTTTTAGCGACCCTGTAGATTTCGATACACAATAGACTTTCTTGGGAAACCAAAATTTTTCTTGAACTCTTCATATACATCTTGTGCAAAATAAACCCACTGGCTAATGATTCTTTGTCTGTTTATAAAATAATTTAATAATAATCAGTGGAAGCCATAACCTTTTAGTTTTAAGTAGTTTAAGTATTTAAATGAAATCATAGAAACTGGTTCAATCTCAAACACGTCCTTTTTTTATCACCCGTTATCATTTATCTAAGAAAATCTACAAAAGTCTCCGCTATGTTAGTCTAGTTACGGATTTGCATCCGAATGATGGTAATTCTACAATAAAATGATCAGTCTGTCTTGATGATTAAAAACAAGTGAAAACCAGGCCACAGTGCAACTGAACGAATTATCATCACTTTATTAATTGAATTATCCTCGAATTGTTTGAATTATGTAAATTTATAATTACACCTCACCAAACCTTGATTAGAAAATGAGGAAATAACATTCCTAACGGACACAGAACAGAAAGATACGCTTACTAATGTTATTGGAATTTTAAAATACTTTTGGGAAATAACAATAATAGAACTTTGTTCGACTCGCCAAAATAAAAGTCATAACTCATAAGTGATCGAAAGCCAACGCTATCTCTTGGGGATATGAATGACTATGCCTAATTGAAACAAAATCTCAATTTCACCATTTAACTAAAACTTTCAAGACGTTTGTATCAAGCAGTGAGCATTAAATGGCGAAAAACTGTCTTTAGCTACAAGAAGTTGGAAGTTGATGCCACGATCTATTGGGTAAATCGAGTTTTCTTAAAAGCTTGAGATAAATACGAGCAATTCCTTTGTGGTTCAGATAATCGTTAAAACAGAAACAGAAATTCTATTTAGTACATCATCTAGAATCGATCGCTATTCAGGTACTATTCCGGGTCATATTCACACAACCAACTTGGTAAAAAATTGGTTTGAAGTGATCTAGCGTGGCGCATGCTCGAAATTCTCTATGCTCCATACAGCTCTTATGGAGGATTGCGTTAAAAAAATATTCTTAGAAGTCTCAAGAATAGTTATTCTAAACTTGGTTAAATCGATTGATTACGAGAAAACTCAAGAATTCTTTTAATTGTGGTACTGCAATAACGAACTGCAAAGCCAAGAACTTTAAGCCTGAATAATCTTTTAACGCAGAATTTCAGGTGTATGTCACGTCAGAAAATAAGCAAGACCCTGAAAAACACTACTCCAGCCGAGCAGCTTCTCTTGCCCAACAGATACAAAACACAAAGGAATATTCTTTTTAAATTTTTGATTTTTTTCCCTAACCGATCGATAGACAGTAAAATGGAGATCTGAATTTTCTTGCACTTTTTTCCGTTATTATCATATCTAGTATCCTGCCTAACACAAATGAACAGCTACTTTCTGATTGTACTAATTAGATACTAAAAGATATTCCCTTCCCCTAATTGATAAAAAGGAAAATAATATCTTTTCAAAAACCTGTATTAGTTCCGACTTAACACTTTGAAGTAACACCAAGAGAGATAGTGGGAAGCTTTGTTGGATGGGTGTCTCTTCCCAATATTGTATTTTATTGGAGATGGTTTTTTTAGCAGCAACTATTCGAGCTTGCTAAATAACGTCTTTGTAATTTTGACAACAGTTAACTTTCCAACGGACGTGTAGAGATCGTGAGGATCCTCTCTCTTAGAGTGGCAGGAGTTGCTTTATTGAAAACTTTCTAAAAAGCACTGGTAGGTAGTTTCGTATCGATTGCGATTTTCTGAATATTAATTAGCTCTTCTATTTTTAATAGCAGAATTATTAGCAAAACCGCACTCGTTAAAATTATAACAGTAGTATCAGATTAACACTGATGTTTAGTTCGTGTAACAACGTAATTTTATGGGAATAACGTGAGAATATCTATTGCCGTCTTCCTCCGGGATTGGATTAAACCTTTAGTAGTAGGAGTAGGCAAACAATCCCTAAAGTGTTTTTTTTTGTTTCATCAATAATTAAGACAATCCTAATTAATTAATTAATTAAATAGGTCAGGGGTATTTTTCCCGTTGTATCTAATAATACCCCCTACTTCTTGTATACTGAATTTTACAAAAGTGTTTTCATTTTAACTATATAAAAAGTTTTGCTTTTCGGTATATTGATCCTGCACAAAATTCTAATAGGATCAGAGAATCTGTCGCAGTAATTCGCGTGGCTGCGTGACCGCAGCAGGCTAACTTCTGTTTTACTTTAACTGTAATCTAATAATATTTTCCTTTTTGTTAGTAAATCTTCACCCCCTCAATTATATTTTATTTTACTTTATTTTTGCTGTAGCTTAACGTTATTTCGAAGTTGTGATGATAATTTTGATTTTAATATGTAACAGCGTGTGTATAAAGTTTTCTTATCAAATGATCCATGGAAACAAAATGATGTGTCTGTGATTAATTGAGATTGCAATTTTTGTTTTTACTTTTGAAAAGCTGTCAAACAGAAATTTATTGGTTAATAATTACAAATTAACTTCAAGTTGAAAACTGAAATTGAAAAACATGTATCTTACACGTTTATTTCCATATTCTGTTAATTAATTAAATTATTAAAATAAATCTAATTTAAATTACGTTTTAAATTAAGTGTTTCACTGCAGATAACCTCGAAAAATTCACAAATAACATTCACGCCTACTTTTGACATTGTAACTACTATTAGTAGTTCTTATGTACACGCCTAGACCGTCACCATAGGTGACTGATAAGACCAGTTTTTTTTTACACAAGCTATACAAATTCTAGAACAGGAAGACTTGTACCGCATGAGCAAAGATTTTAGATAAGTGATTGATTTGATTGATTGATTAATTTGATTGATTCAGATAATTAATTACAAAAAAAACTTAACATTTAAAAATAAATTATTTCATTTTCGTTTATTTTCATCATGGTATTCTCGCAAGATCAGAAAACCTTCGTAATCGAATTTTACTTTCAAAATGGCGTTCGCGCAAATGGTGGTGAACCAACAAGACACCAGAATCCAAAATTCAAGTCACACAACTAGGCTTGCCTGAAATCTGACAGGTTAATTTTAATTTCCTCAATACAACTTCAATAGAACTCAGAAAAGACGTTTTCAGATTGAAAATACGTCCGTAGTCACCGCTTATCTAAAGTGTTTTTGTGGCTGGACTTCCGTATACCCGCCTACCACAAATCAGGTCAGTTGAGGTGTCATATTGTCAGACTTGTCGAGAGGGTCACGGGGATACTGAGTCTAGGTGCCGGTGCCCCGTTCGAAAGCTATGAGCATTTAGGTTAAGGTTAGATTAGGTTAGGTTAGGTTAGGTTAGGTTAGGTTAGGTTGAAAAGAGGGAAGAGTATAAGGCTAATAAAAACAAACTAAAAGAAGCAATAAAAAAGTCAAAAAACGAGAAATGGGCAGAGATAATAAGACATCTGGACCAAAACCCTTGGGGAGATGGTTATAAAATAGTTACTAAAAAGCTAGGACTAAGGACGAAAGTATTACTAAAGGAAGAAGAAAGGAAAGTGACAGAAGAGCTCTTCCCTAGGGACGAAATTACATTCCAGAACAAAGTAAAAAGGGTGGATTTTGCTGCCGATGAACTTGAGAAGGTTCTAAATAAGATCAAAAAAGACAAGGCGCCAAGCCCCGATAACATCAGCCCGGCCATAGTTAAACTTGCAGCCGAAGTAAACCTGGAAAAATATTGAAAGTATACAATAGATATCTGAGAAAGGAAAAACTTCCAGGAAAATGGAAGCAGGCGAGGCTTGCACTAATACCCAAAGGTAACCCAAAAGTGATGAAGTGCAGACCGATATGTCTGATCGACACAGCCGAGAAGATATTAGAGGCCCTAATAGTAAATCGGCTAAAAAAAAGAGTTGGACGAGAAAGGAGTTATATCCAATAGACAATACAGGTTTAGAAAGGAGAGGTCGACTTTAAATCCATTGATGACGGCAATGGAAAAAGTAAAGAAAATAAAGGGAAAGGTCACCAAAAATAGAGAGTACTGCGTGCTGATAGCGTTAGACATAAAAAATGCTTTCAATACCGCCACATGGACAGGAATTATCCAAGAGCTAAAAAAGAAGAAGATTTGCCCGTATACAGTGAATTTAATAATTAGCTATCTGAGTGACAGAGAACTGGTGCTACCTTCTGGAACAAAATACGAAGTTAGCCGTGGAGTCCCCCAAGGCTCAATTTTAGGGTCCACGCTATGAAATGTATATTTCGACAGTGTGGTCAGAACAAGACGACACTGCTCTAATAATAACAGGAAAGACCAGAGAGGAACTCGAGGCGGATATCTGGGGTATGGGCTATAAAATAAATAGCCATGAAAAAGCTAAAAATGACCCCTAAGACTACACTAAGCAAAGAAAAAGCAAGACGAACAATCAGCGGACTATTCCCCATCCCGGAGGAAATCAATTGGGAGATAACAGTACCAGAAGAAGAAGTCCCACCTCTGACCATGGAAGAACTAGAAATGGTTAGGAAAAAGATCGCAGGAAAAAAATCCCCAGACCCTGACGGCGTGCCCGCCGAAATCATTAAGGCGGCAATGGAGCAAATCCCGAATAAATATATAGAAGTATTCAATAGATCGACGAGACAAAAAAGGTTTGTTAGCAAATATCTAGTAAGCCGTGAACTTTTTTGAAAAAACAAAAGCATAAGTAAACTGATCACCAAAATAGCCAAATCTTTTCTAATTTAACCGACTTCGTATCTCTTTCAATTTCCGATATCCCAATAGTAAGCATCGAAATGTAGACACACAATATATCTCAGTGTTCCTTTGTTCTTTTATTATTATGGACTTAATAAATTAAAGTAAAGTTACTTGTGCGCTTTATTGAAGTATACCCGTAAAGACTTTCCTTTTTTTATTTGTGTGTACATGAGTTTATTTCTTTTAAACAGTGTAAGCCATTCGTGGATCTTCAGAAGGGCTCGAATAAACATTTTATTGTGCATAAGGTTAATGAGATTTCAGCTAGAAATATTGAAAGGTACGTGTGGCTAGCAGGCTCCAGATTGTTGCATATTTAATATTTATTTGGTAAGTAAGGGTGTATCAAGTTGATCAATCCAGTAAAATTCTGTGTAACCAGCATTTTTGAAACTAGAACGCCAAGCAGTGTACTTTGCGTATAGTGTCTACTGTGAACAGTTAAGGTGAACCCATATACAGGATGTTATTTTGTGAGAAGTCCATATACAGGGTGTTCTTCCCTGAGGTACTTATATACGGGCGTTAGCCTACGAAAAACTGCGTGGGTTGGCTTATGGTTTCCTTTCGATTTTCAGCTTCTGGCGCCCTTAATTGTTACCATCTTTACGACATATTTAGAGTTTCTGTGAGTGTAAGCTTTTATCTTTTCGTTTAAGGTAAGTTTAGCTTGAAGCAAGCCCATCTTCGGCTTGGAGCTACGAGATTGAACATATTCTGATATACGTAACGGGCATTAGACCTCTTTTCACGTTTTTTCCGTTACAGATTCCAGACAAAATCATTACATTCTCCGACTTTATTTATTTCTCTAATTCCATGACACTTCCATGATTTTTTCTCTATCGAATTTTGCTTCGACTTTTCCAGGCAAGGCTGAACCCTGTATGAGACAGATTAAAGCCGACTCACACTGTTATGCAATCTATTACATTGGAGCCTTTTTTATAATTGTACCGCTTAGAGCAAGAAAACGAGCGCGTTTTTGGTCTTAACCGTTTTCTAAATTTCAGAAATTAGTCGATTTCGATTATTCCTGGATATACGTACGATCCTGATATGGCCCACTAGATTGATAGAAGGGCCTACGTAAAAAAACCGTTTTCCGCCCTTATAACGTCCCAAGGGCTGTAATGAATCATTACGTCCCTGTTCAAAAGGAAAATAAATTTAGTTTACGGGCGAAAAAATGTTGTAGGTCCCACGGGAGTAAGTAATATTAGAGTCTTGACATGATTACGCTCTCGGCTTCGCCTCGAGCGCAATATTCACTTCTCCACTGTAACAAATTACTTTCTTCCTTTGGTACGTAAATAACCATTACACGTTAAGTTCTGTAAGGGAATTTTCGGTCGGAAACAATAAAACGGTAATTATGCAGTCATTGCGTCAAATTGAAAAATGAACGAAAATCTTGAAAATTCTCGAAAAATGTTGTACCTTTATTAATTGATTTTTAAGCCAGACAAGATCAATCTGGATGGTTTAACAGATTCTGCCAACAGATACACACGCACAAGATCTGAACCAATTTATTTGCGAGCCGTTCAAAAGTAATTAAATTTGCATCTAGTGTCATCAATGTGTTTCCGAATGCTGCTGCATAAAATTTAAGGTTTAATTACCGGCTAGATGAGAAATTATAGTGAGAAATCGTTGTATGGTATGTACATATGAATCAAAATTTAAAAAAAACAATAATTTCTTAAGGCAACACGTTTAGATACACCCCATTATATATATATATTTATATAAAAGAACTGCATGATAATAACAAGACAAAGTTTAAAGATTTATAATTAAATGAAAACAATTCGCTATTTAACAAATTTAATGTTAATAGGTTATCAGGATCACAAAATTATTAGATCACACAAATATTTATAAACCAAACTTATATAATTGCTAGTCGAAAATCGATTCCGTTTTATGACTTGACATGGACAGAATGTTAATCTAATAAATAAGACAAAAAAAGAAAGATTTTGAGAGTACAACAATAGGAAAGATCTTGCTCATTTTTTATTATACGCAATTCAATTCGAACGCTTTCATCTATTTTTAAAAAGAGTAAACTTTTGATCTCATATTTTTATGTTTTTTTTAACAATGCCAATAACCTCAAAAAACGCTTTTATTCTGTTCAAGGTTTCGCGCATTTTCATAATATACGTAAAAATGTATGTTATTTCGGAAAAGAAAATAAACGAATTATATCATACTGCTGCAATAAATTTTATTCTATTTCCCCATGTTATAGATAACACATTACATGGATCAATTCAATTATTGGTTCATTGATCATCTAAAACAGATAAAGCATCCTTGAGGATATCGAGAAACTTCAATTTCCTAAATGTGCTTCAATATGTGTCACCACTACATGATTTCTTTTCAGTTTTCAATATCAATCCCTCGTCTATTTTAGAGTAAAGATTTTTATATATGCAAATTATGTATAAAGAAACAAACTAAATTAGTCTGGGCCTTATAAAGTAAGATTAATATCCTCCAATCCGGTAACTTTATCGATATTTCTTCTTATCGTGTCCACATTTTATATCTGCAGTTCCCGGAAATGTTCACTTGTGTTCACAGCATTCAAATTTTACTATTTTCATTTATATCCGAGTCGGATTAAGATTTTATTAGCAACTAAAATAAACCTCGCTTGCATTTTGTAACGAGCTTAATTTGCAAAACAATTATATATTAAACATTTTGCGATAGAATATTTGTTAGTGCCGTTGGCAACGCGTTTAGTAAACACAATAAAATGCACAACAATAATTTTCAATTGTTTTTCATCTATGAACAATTTGTTTTACAAGGATTCTTACCGAGGAGATTCTTTATTTATAAGCAAGTCGAAAATAGTACAACCCGACATAAAAATCCCGGCAATTCAATTACAGTGTGTATCAACTTGTGAGTCAATTATTGACAAACAATTATGCACTTTCATTGGCCGGAATTCCCACTGATGAACTACATACACTCAATCAACTCAAGACGGTTTGTTAATTCCATCGAAGCGGAGCTTATAGAATCATCCTATACGTTTCCCCCAAGTTCGATCACAAATGCCAGCTAATACCGAGAATTCTCTTAATTGTCAACATAACTTGTTATAAAATAATGAAAGTAACGCTGTTTACGTTAATCTAACACTAATTTTCTCGATCACAAATGGCTGCTAATAGGATAACCTACCTTTCACAGCGCATCGTTATTATTTAAAGACCTTGGTTTTTTTTTCTCCAATGAACAATTCAAATTTTCGCAAGCTTTAAAATCAGTTGATTTTGACACACGGATTAGGCACCTTCTACCAGTCATTAATTGTGTAAATTCTATTCCAAATACTAAAATTATCATTCACCTACCAACTACCAAATCCCATCTTGGTCGAAAAGACTCATGCCTTGCTTTGCAGCAGCAGGAGCAATTACGTATGATTTGATTTGACTTGGCACGTTTCTTATTTCAAAGGCGACCGCGATAAGGTTTCTTTTTGATCAGTCTGTACTAATTATTCACAAAAGTTTAAAAATAATTTATTACAATTTGTTTCAATTTTACAAATTAAAGTGTTAGGGAAATTTTATCATTTATGTTCTGAATACTTAGTGCTTTCAAATGATTTATTTACAATGTTGATGGCGCTTTTGACATTACAGTTTTTGACGTTTAAAATTTCAAAATTCAAGTTAAAGGTTCGAAAATACATTTAAAAAATAAAACATTCCATTTTGCTACTAAAGCAACATATAGATCTTGCACAAAATTTGTGAAAAACAAATTGAAAACAACTAAACCGGAATTTGACATACTGACATAACCTTATACAATAATGACAATTTGTAGATGACAGAAGCACAAAAGAAACAAAATAAATATATTAATAAAGGATGAAAAAATGATTTGTAATGAATAAGAAAGAGACAGACTGTACCCCCTCCCCCTAGGTACATCATGTGCACGTTCTCTATACTGTTTTTATTATTATAATTTTAATATTCACAATAGAATTTGTGGTCACATGAATTTTGTTAAATATTCTCATATTCTCATGTCTAATTTTTAACATAATAATATTCTGAATAAGTTTTTAATTCAAAATTTTTACATATTTCCTATTATTACAGTTTAGGTTATGAATTCATAAATCACTGACAAGTGACAGTTCATTTCACTT
The DNA here is from genome assembly GCA_011009095.1 of Ignelater luminosus. NCBI lineage: Eukaryota > Metazoa > Arthropoda > Insecta > Coleoptera > Elateridae > Ignelater > Ignelater luminosus. Next base: position 29,824 of record VTPC01003413.1, on the reverse strand, counting down.
TCACTTCTATCAACACAAATGACGTATAAGGTTAGATTTTGTAGAAGGTTCTGGCTATGTGGTAATGGTGAAACTCTGTGATTGGATACAGAATTATGATGCTTTCAAATCTATTTCCAACTTTAAATTATTTTTTTTCTGGTTTAAGAAGCAATGAATACTGACATTAGCAGCACTTGTAATAGGCTCTAACATCTGATGGTTAATTATGCAAAGTTTGACGTAGTGAAACTACCCCAAGTGCATGCTAATTGTCAAACATTAAGGACAGCCATGCACCAAAACAAAAAAAAAGTAATCTAAATAAAAGGTGGGCATTAGTTTAATTCTAAAACTGATTGTTTATTTTGATATACCAATCCATCACTGGGTTGAAATAATTCTGTCTAAAAAGTTGAATAGCACTAACAGGGCCGTGCGGTAGATGATTTTAGTATGATGCAAGTCTTCGAATGTTTTTTCTTTAAAATAACCTTTGATTATGATTTAAAAAAAAACTACACAAACTGTACGAATACTATTTTTATTTTGAAAGGCGCTCAAGCCAACGCCTGCAGTGCTCAAGCAAAGCCTGCAGAACTGAAGCTAACGCCTTAAGCGCTCAAGCGTCATCTCTAAATTTTTAATTGTCGTCTAAAAGGTTTTAATTGCCATCTGGAAATGACCAGTTATCGGTTAGAAATTTCCATTTTTATCTGGATATTTCCAGTCAAACAGCCAGCAGCGCTCAGGCCAACGTCTGCAGGACTCAAGCCGACGCACAGTGATCAATTTCGCTCATTTAGGAAGACAAAATTATTAATCACTGCATTATGGTATGGGATGTAACAGAAGTACACTCTAGTAAAACAAAATGCAAAATTTACCTTTTATGACTTTCATTACGCAAACTTTTAGGAGATATTTAACCTTAAAATTCATCAAAAATAATAAATTATATTTTATTAAGTATAGTACACAAAAACATAAATAAATAAATGAATGGATATTCTTTATCATTTTATAAGTCTTCTTTCTCCTGGTCATTGACAGAGTCTTCTACAGAGTGTACTGCTTTGTCAGGGATCTGAAGGAAAGTTCTGACAAACTTCCACATTTTCTTTTTGGTAGCGTTCAAATGCTGGTAATTAAAGAATCTGAAGATATCAAGAGCAAATGAAAAAGATATTAATTACACTTTGACATCTTCCAGGTGTGATGTTCACGAAACTTCCTAAACTCTTTATGGCGAGCCAGGAAAGCGTCTTCAGACAATTGTCCAATTGGACACATAAAATGGCCCAACACACCTGGACCGTGTATTAATATCTTGTGGAGGCTTACTGGCATAGAATACCAGAGATATAGCTTTATATAGAGTTTTGCAGTTTTTATCGTGTACTTTTTAAACTTTGTCGTATTTATAGCATATCTACTTGACATTATGTCTAATATTGTGGAGAAATTTACACTAAAAGTTTTATCTATGCCCATAATTTTCTACATCTTCAAGAAAACGTCTTTCCGTGTTTCCATCGTTCGTGTTTTCCTTTCCTTGTAGCACCACGTCTATAAGGAGTCCCATTTCTGATTCATTCAACAAATCAAAACAGAAGAAATTATTGGTAAAACTAAGTGAAGATTTATTATAGATTTTAAAGTAGAAACTCAAACCTACAAAACAGAATAAAATTTGTCGTGAAACTTTTTGAAACTTTTTTTGTTTAACTACCGCAAGCCCGTTTATGTACTATCTACTATGTACTCTAAGTATTATGCTATTTTATAAAGTTATTTCCTTAGTAGAAATGGTGCGCTCAAGCCAACGACTGCGGCGCTCAAGCCAAAACCTGCAGCGCTGAAACTACTTTAAAATAATGATATCAACTATCAAATACAACAACCTACTACAGTTTTACCCTTCTAACTTTAACTTTAGTAAATTCGTTAATTAGGGATGTGTAGTCTGGAGTGACAGCCAATGTAAATTCAATAAAAATTAATGACAGATTTCTAAGTTTTGTCTGGCTTATTGAACTTGCACCTGCACCAGAAACCGAAATCAAAGGGTACCAAAAGCACTTCAGCAGAGGCGTGCAGTAAATTATAAATTGTATACATCAATCTCAGAATAACATAGACCAATATAGAAAAGCGTTGTGTAAAGATTTTTAATTATTGAAGGGTTCAAGTTGTATTTTGGTTTCGCTGTTTATGCCGCCTCTCTGCATCATAGCACCGCACAGCCCTGAGCACTAATAAGTTTAATAGAAATTGGGTTTCTATTACATCTTCTTTGCTTGCAGTTTCAAAGATTAACAAAAATCAAATCTCATCAGCTATACTTATTACTGTGAATGAATTTGAAATGACAACTCATAAGTCACAGGCAATTTAAGAAAATTAAATTATTCTATTAATCTCCTAATGCACATAAATCATACAAAAAAAAACTTATAAAGCTCACTAATGAACTCAATTATGGACTTATTAAGCAGTCGTTACACTGGAATGAACAGTGCAATAAATATATTTTTTTTATGCTCCTTCTTACTCATGAATCTATCACCATCATTATTTCGAAACAAAAAGTAAAATCTCGAATAAAAAATTTATTTATGATGAGATCATGCTAATGTCCTTAAAATTGTTCTTTTATGCACTATGCAGTTCTTACTCCACGGAAATCCTAGTAACAATCTGTACACATGGCCAAAACTTATTGTTCTATAAATCCTTTCAATAATAATGTTAATTACTCAGTTTATAATAATAAAATAAATATTGGGATAAACATAATTATGTAAATTGAAACATTGAATTGATAACACTAAAGAAATTATAGTGCATATGACCAATTGATATGACTGTATAATTTCTAACCTTTTTATAAATTCTATCACAAAAGCAATATTGATAACAAAGGCTACAATTTATGCAAATTATCCAGAAAATAACTTGTAAAAGTGATTCATGTTTATAAATAGAAATGAAAAAACATGGTATGTTGACCTGGTAGATGCAGGTTTACAAAGATTAAATTATAATGATCTAAAAGAAACACCCAAATGGTCAGACAGTTAATAATAAATGATAGAGAATAAAGCTCAACATAGTATGCGAAAATCTTTCTAACCCACTTTTACAGACGATAAGTAAAAGTTAAGTAATGTTGCACACAGCAACAGAAGTGCATAAAAAAATTAACTTGAAACGTTTTATGAATCGCTTCCATCATTTGCCAGCTATTTAGTGTAGTAGGTCAACAGAAAGCATAATTTTTTTTACATCACACACCTCGGTCAACTAATTAATTAATATTTTTAAAAAGTACTTACATACAACAAGGATAAGAGGTAATGCACATCTAAAAATACTCAAGCACATAATATAATTTGCCATTGTGGATAAATATTAAAATCTGAAACAAAACAATATATATTAGTAACAATGTTAAAGAACTAATTAACGTAAATTTATTGAAACAAAAAATTTATCCACTTTATCTCAAAATTGATGGATAATATCACGGAAAGAAATCAAGCTAGTGCTGTAAGAGTTATCAGTATTCTTTGGAAATGATTCTAGAAACCAATTTACTAGATTACATTAGAAATAAAAACAATTCAAATGCTTTTACCTAACATTTCTTTCAGTATTGATAGACAATTGATGTTTAATTTCAAAGTAGTTAATTACTATAATATGATTTACCCAAAAACAAAGAATATAAGTAGGTACTTTTAAACCTAAAAAAACTAAAAAGCCCTTCTTGTTCTATAAATGTTAACATATCCTGTACATGCATATGTATAAAGTAATGCAATTATTTAATCTAATCAAAAATAGTAGTGTCGAAACTCTCTTGGGTACTGTGCATGAAAGCTTTGGAAATTATGTAAATTGCACTATATCAAGATATTAAATTGTCACACTGCATTAACCTTTAAAAGGATTAGACTCGTTAAATTTTTCTATTGTTATCAATTTATCACAATTTGTATTTTTTTAATGGCATTAGTACGATCTATACGGCATAAAAATGATAAATAATGCATTTGCGTGGGAAGGTAACTAACCTCTGCATTAAATTCAAATACGATCTAGATTAGAATAATTAGTGCCGGCAAGATTTTTTTTTAAATTACACTACGTAAAAACTAAATAAACATTACCTCACTGTAAATAATAAAAATTGTAAAACACTTTTAAAAAATTTAATTTTGCGGTAAAACGTCAGTGACATATAAAAAATCATGACAGATGTCATAGACGATAAGGTGTTTATTATTATTAGGGTCTGATTATCCGACAAGGTTTATTAAAACAGATAAAGGTGTAGGTAATTAAATTAATAACCAGGATAATTCTAACACGCATACCGGTTAATTTTAATTAACAGGTTATACCTTACCTTGTATTGCGAATTTATTTACAAAACTATATTTGTTATATGGAATAGAAACATTTATTCGGCAAAAAACACTCTTTAGTAATACATTTACACCCCAATTTTATTGTAATCTATAACTACACGAATTCCATTTATCAATTATTAAATTTTATACATTTTTAATTATTGTGCTGTAAATATTATGTTAAAATCCATCACTCTAACACCTCCCACTAACAACACCCATACGAAACTGTTTTTTTTTTATTTCGTATTTTCGTATTTCGTATTACTACTGCGCCTGCAGCAGTCTTTTATGTTAAATCTGTGAAGGATGAGCAGGCAGACACAACATCGTAACTCTTCGGAAAAAACCGATCTTCAGGAGTTCGGAATGTTGTCATACTGGAAACGAGTGCTGGACTGCTTTATTATTTTACCATTCTACTATGTTCCATATAGGACTGGTCAAAATTTTATTTAACCTTTCTAAAGCTTTATTCACAACCTCAAAATTAGTACTTAAAATTAATACCTTCAATTATTTCGTTAATTTAGTTAAAGTAAGCATTTGCAATTGATAAAATTAATCCATAAAATTAATACGTATACGGTAGTGTCACCTGTTGAGTAACATAGTAAAATTCATAATAGAAAAGAACTGCGTGACATATTTTCCTTTTTCTCAAATTCATCATTGCAGATAGCAAGAACTATTATACAAATAATAATGTAAACAAATTCGACGTTATCTTCTAAAAGTTCTAACTTGTAAAACTGAAACAAGCAAAATGATAAGTTCCGACGCGTGCGCATCACGCTTCCTTCCGTATAATTAATCCGTAAAAGTTTGGAGGTCGCAAACTTCTACGTTAAGGTTGGGATATTTAGGGTCTCAGAATGGTCAAAATTGGGTGTCGTAATTTCGGGGAAAACAAACGAAGCATGATTCGTATGACAAATCAAAAATTAGTTCTGGAATCTAGAAATACATATCTATGTTGTAATATAATTTTCTTACAAAAATATATGCTCTAAACAACAGAAATAATTAATACATATTACGAAGCATGTGACATCATTTATAAAAAGTAGCAAATTTATTTTCGTACAGAAACACAATTCCAGGACGGAATTGTAGTTTTCGGCAGTGTTAGTGTCATAAGTAATCGATTTGTACATGCCATAATGTCGTTCAGTAAATTCCCAAATCTTATACTAGTAAATTTTTGAATGATATGCAAGCATGATGAAAAATCTTTTATGCACTTCGGGCTGTACTTTTTGTCTCGAATTATTGGGAAACTTCAGCCCTACGGGCTTCGAATTGCAAACTACATTCTTGACTAAAAAGTGACACTTACGGTCCTTAGTTCATAAATAGCTATTTCTATTTGTATTCCCTACCAAAAGTCTTACTTTCAGCTAAACAAAAGACGACCACTAAGTTTATTGACGCAGATGAAGACTATGGTCCAAATTTACAAATGTCAGAGATCGGCGAGAAAGAATTGGAAGATTTGAAAGAAAAGTTTATGCAGAAACTGAATAAAACTGCAGATTAAATCATGAGTATTTCTCAGTTAACACTGCAGCAAAATAATTCAGCTGTATGGTTTGAGGAACGCAGAAAACGAATAACTGCTTCCTCGTTTGGAAAAGTCTGTAAGATAAAACGGACAACAAATCCAAAAAATACCATAAAATATTTAATTAATGGGTTTAACAGCATAAAGGCAACTAACTATGGGATAGACAATGAACCTATAGCTCGCAAAGACTTCGAAAGTAGGAGTGGTCTAGAAGTTGAAGAATGTGGTTTCTTCATCGATTATGAGGATTGTTATATCGGAGCAACACCTGATGGTTTAATAGGTAGTAATGGCAAAATTGAAATTAAGTGTGCACGATTTTCAACTGTAAAAGAAGCCATCTAGAATAAAACCATAAAATTCGCAACTTTAACTGCCGATGACAAATTATATTTAAAAAGAAATGACAACTACTATTATCAAGTCCAATGCCAGTTGCACGTAACAAGAAGAGACTATTGTTATTTTATTTGTTGGACACCAAAAGAATTTTTGTTCGAGAAAATCTTACGAGATGACCAGTTTTTTGCTAAATGTAAGGAAAAAGTTGAGAAATTTTACTTTGACCATTATTTACCGGAATTATTAAGATTAAAATATAAAGTATGAATAAAAATTATAATGGGAAATGATGTATTTTTGAATTATTAGTACGTGATAAACTCGATACAAACTTTTATATTTCTTAGAATACTGCACTAGATAGTACGCATGTGGAGCGGCAAATGGAAATTATACGACGATACATTCAAACGGATTTCCTTATACTCTTCCTAGTCATTTTCGTCAGAAGTTCTGTTCATGTGATTCTTTTGCATGGTCAATATCTAGCAAAATGACACCGAAACGTCATCTCAAACGTCTTAATATTAAACAAAAAAATTAAAATTGTAAAAAAGATCGAAAATGGTATTAAGAAAAAAACCATTGCCAAAGAATACGAAATATCAATTATCAAAAATTACATCCTACCGATCAAGAAATCGTAGTGTGGCTTCAAATGTTACTCAAAACGAAGACCAAGAAAACAGTGATGATAACGACACTGAAGAAGCTGCACCAACTAGACCTTCACATCGAGAAATTCAAAATGCCTTCAACACACTGAAGAACTTTTTTACGATGGAAGAAAATGAGTGAAGATTGAAACATTTTATGAAACTATTTGTATCAAAAAAATATCCACCAAAACCTAATCACTGATTCAATAAAAATATTTCCAAACAGGAAACAAACAAATCACTGATTATTTTCATAAAAAATAAAATTTATATGTATGTATCAATTTTATACGCAATTACATACGAAATAATATTTTTATACTTTGCATTTAATAAACTATGTACATTTTTATGTATTAAACGACAATTGCATATAAAAAAAATTATTTTCCGTAACTCGTATTTTCTACAACTTGAACCAATATTTGGATTTCGAGTTATAGAGGTTCCACTGTAAATTATTTTATCAATATTTGTAAAAAATAAATACCGTACATTTTGTAAATGAATAAATAGTAGGTATTTCTTGAAGAATTGCATTCGTAAAGAAGTTTGTTTACATAAGATAATTTTTTGTATTCGTTTTATGAGATACATAAAACGAAAAAACCGTATATACCTAAATATATTAACATTTCAGTTTATGTATCTAATTTGACATACTCATGTATGAAAATAATAAAAAATATTTACACGCCTTTGGAGAATTAATTTCTTATCTGAAAAAACATAATGTTCGCACAACTGTAATGATAAGAGACATACTATATTCTATGCGTAATAAAAATAATGACTAATGAGATTTCGAAAACAATTTACAATTTCTCGAGTCGAAATGTTCTAATGCATTCACTTCTTGCACCGGCCGTCTGAATAGTATTGCTTATAGTACGGGAGTTGTAAAATCTAAATCCTCAAATAACAAAAACAGATTACTGTCGGTAGAAAATAAGAATTTTTCAGATGTACAGAGAACCAGATGAATATTGTAAACTACGTTTCTATGAGCTACGAAGAAGCGAATTAGACACCTTGAATGATTCAGACGAAGACGCATAGCATGACGGTAATGTAGCTAAAGAGGGATGTAACGATAATACGTTTGACAACTTCAAACTTATTACGTTTAGTCAAACAACTCTGTAACACACAAAAATTTCGAATAAGTTTAAAATGCTGAGGATAGTTCGCCCTTCAACAGATTTCTACAACGGCACTTTTAAATTTAGAATAGTACTTCTACTAGTTAAAAGGGTTCAGCATCTCTCGCCACAAAATTTGCTTTCCTTATTTATAGGTACTTCTCTTTTTACAAAATCCTAGCCTTAAGTATTAATTTTAATTCTGGACGTTGTGAATGCTAACAGTTTAAAGCATTACACAAACTGTTACGTAAATTAACGAGTATTAATTTTAAGTACTAATTTCGAGGTTGTTGCTTAATAATATTCTATTTTTTTAAATGGTCTCTATTATTTCTGAAAATACACTAACTTACAACTTGTTTTTTGGTCTATAATTCTCAATATTGTTTTTTGATTCAGAACTACAAATAGGATTGGAAATTAAAAAATATTCAGTGTCCGGTAAAATATGCACCATATGGGAAAAATTTTTATTGAATGACTTATGGAAAATTTGTTTCTGGCATCAGGTGTTGCTTGCTCCATAACCAAAAATGACCTAATCAAAAGTAATCATGTAATTTGACATTTTTAGAAAAAATGTCCGAAAAATAGACTTATTTAATCGAATTTTGAAAAAGTCACCAGAAAAAAATGTTTCTTTTGCAATTTTTTATCCGTATGTAAATTTTCAAAAGGCTACCACAATTTTCATATTTTGCTCTTTATTTCACTTCCCTTATTTGTTCAATAAAAGTCGATCCAATCTAATTAAAAACACTTATTGATTAGATGCATATTGTGCAATACTCATTTTACAGTCTAAATAATCTTTTTTTCCTTATTTTTATTTATCTGTATGAATGAAATGAACTTTACACCAAGGAAAAGGAGATTAGTCTGTAAAATGAATATTGTACAATATGTCTCTAATCAATAAGTGTTTTTAATTAGGTTGCATCGACTTTTATTCATTAACAAATAAGGAAAAGCGAAATTAAAAGCAAAATATGAAAATCGCGGTAGGCTTTTGAAAATTTGCACACAGGTAAAAAATTGCAAAGGAAACATTTTTTTCTCATGACTTTTCAAAATTTGGTCAAATAAGTCCATTTTTTGGACATTTTTTCTAAAAATGTCAAATTTGACAGGTAATGGAAATATCACATGATTACTTTTGGTCATTTTTGGTTCTGGAGCAAGCAAAACCTAATGCTGAAAACAAATCTTCCATAAATCATTTAATAAAAATTTTTCTCATATGGTGCTGACTTTGGCGGGCACTGTATAAGTAATATAATTGTGAAAGTGTCAAACAACAATTGTATTCATCGCATTAATACCACATCAAACAAAAGACAATAACAAATTGAGCTCAATAATAATTTTCTCTCCGCTAGAGACACTGTTGTTTCACGTCAAAGCCAGTTGATTGTGAGACAAAGTACCGACACCAAACAAAAGACGATCGCAAACTGGGTTCATTAACATTAATGAGCAGAATTATAAAATAAATAAAAATTGATAAAATTTATTTATTTGACTTAATTACAAAATAGTTTTATCAAAACATTATAAGTTCAATAATGATACATTAATTTTGATCAAACATACAACAACGTAAAGACATTTATGATAATTCAAAACCAGCTTGTTGTTCAATTGCCGACACTAGTTTATTCCGAAGTATTTCTTCTTCTTTTATAATAGGTATTTTCAGTAAATTTAAACATGTGCTTGCTGTCGGCATTCTGTCTTCTGTACCAGATGACTGTATACAAAAAGGTGGGTTCAGTTCCTGCAAATGAAATAAAATGAAATATATAAATCAGTATCAAGTAAGATTAGTATATGTAATAATACATTTTTGTGTAGGTTAATTTCTTAATTAATACATTTGTGTAGGAATGACTCAAGAGTTGCATCTGTTTGTACTTACCTTAAATCCTAATAAAGGTGGACGTGAGCAACTAGTAACGAATTTAAGTAACTGCTTCTTTTGTGAACCTGTGAATTTCTGAACAATCTTCCAAAACAATAGTACAGTTGGATGATCTGGAGTAAATTCACCTGGAATGAAGGATATAAATTATTTTATCTTTCTTTTAAACTAGAATTTGGGGTATACCTCCATATGAAGTGTGAGCCCTTAAATCTAATATATCCATTTCTTGAGTATCACCACCAATTATTACTTGTAATTCAAGATGATTAAATAACCTGAGCCATAATAATGGAACAACACTATCTAGACCTTCTCGAAATGCTAAGCATTGCCTTTTAATTTGTGTATTTAATTTTAAATTTGCTAGCCTATGAATATACTCTAATCTGTTGTAATTTGTTACAGGTATATTAGATCCATTTGGTTTTAACTCGACTACCTAAAAATATAAATTCGTTATTATTTTATCAGATTCTAGTGTTACTGTCTAACTTTCTATTAGTTAGTTTGATTAAAGAAAATAAGATCATAGAAATATAAATTTAATCTAGACATTTGCAAATATCACAAGAGGCATCTATAAAAATTTACACCGTATTCATTTGAAAATGTAAATTTATGCACCAAATCGCATTCGAAAATTAACTCTGTGCACGTACCAGTCTCACTTTAAGTGGACCAAGTATTGAAGTCAGTTAATATGGTACAATGTGAAACATTAACTAAAAAATGGCGTAAGAAAGTGTGCACAAGAGTGTTCTGCAAATTGTATTGCAAAGCTACTTTTTCCAGGTAGTTTGTTTATTGTAATTCTGCATAATTTTTGTTTTTTATTTCTGTAATAAAACGTCACTGCTTCTATCATTATTATTGTTACTATTAGTGTCAAGTCAAGTATTTGCATAAATGCAACAGGTAATTGATATTTCGTACGATTATTATTGTTATTCATGACTACACTAAAGTAAAGGCTAATCTAAAAAACGTTTTCCAACAATACAGGCATGTTCGATTTTACGTAACACAGTGCATTCACCGTTAAGTAACTGTGTTTACCGAAGGCTACGAACCAGTTTAATTTTCATAAATGTCTATGATAATTTTAAAAAAGCATGTTGATTAGTCAAAGAAAAATAAATAAGGGCTATAACCTCTGAATACTTTTGTCCATTAATGAAACTGCCAGAAAACAAGTACAGAAACAAACAAGACAACAGTTGCCTATTTTCAAAAAATCAGATCTTGTTGCTATAGTTGCAAATTGTTAAGAAAGTTTTGGCTGTCATTTTACCACTTTAAGCAAAATTCAAGAAAAAGAATTCAGGTACTTACTTTTGTTTCTCCTAAATCATTACTTATTGTTGTAAAATCAAGGCCCAAATCTTGTACATCTCCAGAATAATCACGTAAATACAATAGATTTCTATACAGCACAGGATCTAGTGATTTCAGATAGTGTGCATTAGCTCGTTCCACTAATAACTTCACTAGGAAGAATTCAGCCAATGGCAAGTCAACTAAGATATTTTCAAATATGGCTTTGCCAACTAACCTTCCGATAAAATAATAATGTTCGGCAAAATTTTCTATTAACAATCCAACATTTGGGTTTGGATACAGCATATTATCATTGGTTAAAAGAAAGAATCCACGATTGGGATCAAACGAAGTTCTAAGCACTTCATTAACAAACTCTTTAAATATTCCACCGCCATCTATGCCTGCTTCTTCTAATCCCACACTGTTTATGAATTGTATTCGAATTTTCTGCCTTAGATCAGATTCATTTTCACGAGATAACTTTTCAAATGCATCTTCATACAAATGAGTTCTTCTTATAACCACTGTACTATCATTTAAAAACTCTCTATGTAAACGCATGTTGTCAGAATCGCCTAAGCTATAACGACACAGATCTCTCAATAGCAATACTCTTGTATTAAATTCAATTAAAAATGGAAGTTGTTGAAGAATTGCTAATGATCTTTGTTCTATTGTAGAAAGTGGTGGAAGATGCTCGTCCTCATTTTCACTTACCAATCCATAAAACGGTATGATAGTTTTTGACAAATAATTCTTTCTGGACAAATCTTGAGATATATGAATCTTTTTTCGTGTCCAAAAGCCTAGTTTGCAAAAGTTTTTCCTTAAATCTAGAGTATACAACATTTTAACACAGCTCAAACATGAATTATACAAATGTAAAATCTCAGGTGTGGAAGGTATTCCACTAGCACGACACATAGGAAACGCCATCTCAATTAAACTTAATGACATATTTTTAAGTATATCGGACATAAGATATAAGTCTGAGTCACTAAATGTTCCACTAGTATCAGACGTTTCTGAATCGGTAAGCGTTTCAGTATAAAATGTAAACATATCACAGAAAACAGAAATAGCTGTGTGTATATCACGCCACTGTCCCAGTGAACCTCCAGTCATTTGCAATGTTGAGGTTTCGTGTTTTTTAATTGACAGCCAGAGTTTATTTAGAAATGTTCCTTTTAATGCTAACATGAATGGTAGCCTGAAACAGAAAAATAATTGGATTGTAGTTTGTAATATAAATTTCAATCAAATTTAATATTCTATTTATGTAGTACTAGCTTCTCTAAGAATATTTTATGTTACAGAGATATAGCATTTTGCCTCAGTTGAGAATAGAAATAAATGATAACCATTTCATTTATTTTTCATTCATATACAGGGTATTTCTAAATTGCATGGAACATATAATATAAAAACTAAGAAGAAAACTTAGATAAAATTATTTCCAAAAACACTCTTTTGTAGAGCTATGTCACCTTAAAGTTTTGCTAAAAAAAGTGATTTTCTTTTAATAACTCCGCAACAATGTGTATGCACTATTTATCAAGGCTTTTATTTGCCCTTAATTTGTCAAAACTGTTGTCTGTCCCAAAAAATGTATTTGGAAGGGGGAGGCTGTTCTCCACATTGTACACAATAATCGTTTTTGGAGTATTTCCAGAAAATTGCATGTTTACAGAAATAACTGAAGAGGCAAGATTCTTTCAAAATGAAATAAGCTATGTAGTGGTTGCATTAGATTTCAAATACTTCTGTAGACAAAAGGGTTCTAGAGATTGAAGTGGTCCACTATCTTCAAAACCACTTTTGCGATGAAATCAGCGTCTACAAATGAAGGTCTTGATAAATGTTGAAGGCATATTAAATTTTGTTACTGCAGCATAAACTCTTGCAGAGTTATTAAAAAAAACTGTCTTTTTTTAGCAGGATTTTAAGACAGCACAGGGTTTCCACTGAATAATTGTCCAAAAAAGTGAATTTTTTAGAGAAATAAGTGAATGAAAGCAAATACAAAGATACTTGTTTAGGACATTTATTAAAGAAAAAAGAAACATGAAATATAAATTCAAATAAACTGACAGTAACAAATTATAGTAACTCATATATACAGTGCGAACGCCGGCTGTGGAACGCTTTAAATAAAAACTTCTCTATGCATCTGAGGCCAAAATCCTCAGATACATCAATCTTATTTCCCAATGGGGCATCTATTCAAATGATTTTCATTTTTTCTTCACCCCCATCCTTACCCCCGATGACGTAATCAATTTTTTTTTAAATAGCAATCCACATTTTTTCTTACGAATTCCGATTCTCTTAAAGATTCTGTGTACGGCAAGCATAAATTATGTCAGTGGTATAACTACACGCTGACTTATTCCAGATAGAAAAAATATGCAGCTACCCCGAAAGAAGAGCACCAACGGACAAGGTTTTTAAACGCCTAGAAATAAGAAACTAAGACGAAGAATAGCTACCAGAGAAGAAAATGAAGTTGGGAAACAAATCCAAGAGAAATAGCTAGAGAAACTGGAATCAGCCAAACATTGGTTAACCGAGTACTAAAAGAAAATAGGTTTCATCCATACCATGTCACCTCAGTGCAAGACCTGAAAGAAGCTGATTATCTAAAATACTGGAATTATGTAGGTTTTCTCAAAACAAAATAAATTTAAACTTTTTGAACAACTGTAGTTGTAATTATATTGTTAAGATTTTTTCATAATAAATGCCTTTTTCTCTAACTCAGCAATCATTCATCAGTTGTTAAGCTGATTGACAAATGCCAACCTCAAAATAATGTTATGACAAATTAAAAAACCAAGAAACAAGGTAACTATGTTTCATGAATGATAAAATGAAAACTGAGTTGCAGCAACCCTTGAACCTTGGAAATGTGTAATGGGTTGCATCTCAAATTCTATTAGGCTCGTCATCACTGGTAAAGTGTAATCCTAAGTACAGCTTACTATTTAAAAAACAATGTTTTGTATTTCAATTCTCTCTATATGACAGCTAGTCCTTCATCTTTTTAAATTGCAAAGCGGATCAAGTGATAACGTATATTAATGGGTTTAAAATTATCTATTAAACAGTATGTAAAAGAATCGAAATTTCAGTTTCTGAAAATGTTAAAAATAAATCTTAAGATACATTTACGTTGAATAATGAATTTAAAGAGATTAGAAACATTGTTTTAATGCAAAAAATGCTTGAAATAGTATGTTCATTTTTTTTACAAAAATAAAGTCCCCTGTAACTTTTTGTGGATCAATTCCAGCACTGTTAGGATTTGTGTTCATGGTATCGGGCATGTGCGCGTTTATGTGAACTGCTATAAAACAATTATATGGTACGGGTGCAAAATGCTGTGCATTTGGTAACAATAGGGATCTCAGTGTGTTGCCCGTTTGAAACTTTTGTAAAAGGCGTTGGTGTCAGCGTGACGTCGGGTGCACGGACATTCTCTTAAGGACAGTTAAGAATTTCCGGTACTTAGTGTTAAGCAATGTATGCCGCCCTTTGTAGGAATCGATGCCATATGCGTAAGGGACGAAAAAATAGGCATGCACAGTGGACAGAAATGCAAGTGGGCAGCTTTGTTTAGATGGTTAATTTTAGGTTTTCAGTAGCTTTTAAGACATAGTTGGTTAAAAGACACAGGACGAACAAGTCCAGTTCGCTGTAATCTTCTCTGTAATTGTTTGAAAATAAATGTAAATAGTTTAAAAAGGGAAAGTTTTTTATGTATCAAAAAAAATACTGAACAAAAGTTTTAAGAAATTCATCAAGCACATTGTTCAAAAATGCCTACCAAGATTACCAGATCTAACTCCCTTGGACTTCCTTTTATGCAGATTACCCCAAATCAAGAGTGTATATGAAACTCAACCGGAGTCTATTTTGACCTTACAACAATGAATTCTTGAAGAATATGCTTCAATTGACAAAGACTTTACAAGAAGTTAGAGACATTATTTTAGCAGCGATTTTAAAAGTCCTGTAGCCATACTACTATTTGAAGTAAGTACTTACATAAATTTTCTAATAGAATCCTTGCAGGTAAGTAATAAATTATGACACAACTGAATAATAGACATTAACACTTCTTCATTACTACCATATTCATCAACATATAAAATGATCCTCTTTACTCGATCTGCATGATTTAAAAGATGGATGTAATCTTGCAAACAAACTTGCTCTGATGATACCTCCATTTCTTCATCATCGCTATCTTCAGAAATGTTAACAATTGCTGCTAACAATTGGTATAGATTTACACTCAATGATGCTAAAACCTGTATACTGTCTTTAGTTGGTACTGTAAAAATAATTCCGATTAATGTTTAAAACAATAAAAACTTTGAAGTTGCATTTGTTAGGAATAATTAATTTGAAATACCGATAAATAAGCATTGCTTATGTCTTACCATAATCAGTGGGTTCCAGTGCCAATACACAATAAAATAAACTGTTAGTTGCATCGAAATCTTGACTTTTATTCAAAAATTTTATTATTTCATTGTATGGAAATGTTCTACATTTTTGTAAGTATGGTATCAATATGCTCTTCACTTGCGGTGTAATGCGTGGACACAAGAAGTGATTGCAGAATTCTGATAGAATCAATTCAACTTGTTGCGGTAAGGAAATCAATGGTAGGTATTCAAATGGTCTGCGAATCAATGTCAAAATATGTTCATTATCTTCGCCAGAATTATCCAGAAACATCCTTAATTGTCGAAAATAACCTATTAAAATTGTATTGTTAGTGTTGAACATGTATCCTATTATATAATATTAAAAAAATAGCCTATAGTCAATATTATAGAATTCAGAGGAGGCCTTGACAAGATGTTTTAGTAACAGTGTATCACTAAAAGTTACCAAATAAACATTTTTAGGTTAAAGGTCATTTTGTAAACATGAAATATGAGCTGTCAAAAGATGTAGCGATTTTTTACTTTTACTTATAAACCTGAATTTACTGTATGTTTATTGTACATTGAAAACAAAAAGGGTAAAATCAAAGCCTGTTCTGAATTCTATAATATTGAAACACACTTTTCATAAAAGTGTACTTTCGCATTTAAATTGAGTTAAATCAAACATTTAAAATATTTTTGAAGGTAATTGTCAAAAATGTTTATAGGTTACAGTGAATTAAAATTTAAAGTTCTCTTTAAATTATTATTATCCACCTCAATTTTTTTTCAAATAGTAGGTCATGCAAAATTTTGTTGATTTTGCTGCACCTAATGCTATCAGTTTTATACAAAAAAACCAACATATAAATTAATACTAAATGTGACTAAATAGTAAAAACCAGTGCCTTGTTGGCATATGTAATGTACATCCATAATATTAATTTAAGGAAGTCCTTCTATGGGAGGTGAATTAGTAAATCTTTAATATGTGTTGCAAGTTCTGTAATGTTACATCAGGCCCCCTCACCAGTCATTTAAAATGCAAAAATTGAAACAATTATTTAAGCTACAAGGGGCACAAGTATGTGTTTGCAACTGAAGGTTCCAGTATCTTCATAATCAACTCATTTACTAACCTTTATTTACGAGATATGGCCATATTTCAAGTTTCGTTCTTGAATCTGTATTTTCAGTAAAAACAGTAATACATTGAAGAGATATTCTGGCTAGTTCTTGCTGAGACAAACCATTTAAACATAGATATAATATTCTTCTAATTGACCAATTTAAAGAACTGTCAAAATCCATGTGCTTTAAGACTTCTACATGGTTTTGCAACAGCTTTTCGCAAATATATTCCTAAACAAACAAAATTAGGTTTTTATATTTATAATACACAATTATCAAATATATACACACCAATCTTTTATTATCAAGTTTAGGATTATAAAAGAATAAAAGTTTTCCAAGTAATTCTTTTAAATTCAATATATTTACGCACTCATCAAATTTTAATCTTTCTTCATGTTTCTTGCGTTTCCTTATTAAATAACTTCTAATATAAGACTGTATTGTTACAGTACTTCTCAATTTTAAACGTTCCTCCTAAAATGAATAGGTATACACACATAAAAAAAATAAATGTCAACATTTAATTTACTAAATATTTTTTAAATTCATTACCTGTCTTTTTTGTCTTTCCTCATGAGCTCTATGTAACAATAATTCTCGAGTTTCTTTCTTACTTGCACCAGACAGATTTTGTTCAGGTTTTCTTCGATAGTCTCCCTCAAAACTGTATGATAATTTAAATGGCATGTTAGCTACGAGACACATTTAAACAAGGAAGTTAAAAACCCATCAATGAAACTGAATATTGTAGGTGATTTAAACAAAGTTACTTACTCATTTTGCTTACTAATTAACTTCGTTTCAGATCAAATTCAGAAAATGAAATAACCTTTGCAAGTGCTTATAAAATTTGTTGTACATGAATCATATTTTTCACAATCATTAGTAGTAAAATGACATTTGTTTTTATATTCATTACCATCACAGGGTCTTTTGACGTTTCAAGTAAATTGTTGTACAGGGTGGTGTAAATTTATTTTATTAGGAATGTATTCTGCTTACCAGACCTACTTCATTCAAATCATAAACTTTTATTACTACAAAGATTCATTATAAAAATCACTAAATCATGTAAACACTTTTCTTTTCTAAATTCTAATTAGTTTTAATTACACGTATCTTGACAAAAATTATTATTATTTACTGAGACATTCCGTATATAGAAGTTTCCTAATTAATTGACGGCCTTCAGATTTTAGATTTTTTGAACGTCATGAAGCCTGAAGGTCACGAACGTCACAAATATGTAAAAGTGAGGTTAATATTATTTGTCATTTATCGAACATTTAAAATTTCAAAAATGATAGCTGTTGCACGTTTCACAGGAGTATTTGCCAGTAAATATTTTAAAAACTTACGATTTATCAGTTCACAAACAGAATCAAGTGTAAGTTAACAATTTGCATCTTTAATAAATTGTAATTGCAGTATTTTTAATTACAGTCTCCAGACGAACATGGAAAAGGTTTTCCGCGCAAGATATTCTCAGGAATACAACCTACAGGTGGTGTTCATTTAGGGAATTATTTAGGTGCTATAACACAATGGGTAGAATTACAAAACTCTGGGGAAGATGTTACATACAGTATTGTGGATTTACATTCGATTACATTACCGCAAGTATGATTTACTACAATTACTTGTCATTATTGTTTACTTATAGATGCAACATATTTTAGAATCCAAAAGAATTAGCAAAGAATATATTGGAAATGACTGCAACTTTGTTAGCTTGTGGAATCGATCCTGTGAAGGCAGTGTTATTTCAGCAATCACATGTTCAACAACATACAGAATTGTGTTGGCATTTAGGATGCATATCAACAATGGCAAGGTCTGCTCCCAATTATTAGGTACAATATCTAACAAAGTGATTTATGTATTTTTTTTATAAATATACATTTTTGCTTCTTATTGTAAACTATTAGATGTTGTACATTCTAGGTTAGCACATTTACCACAATTTAAAGAAAAATCTGCTGCCTTGAAAGAAGTGCCTTTAGGATTGTTCATTTATCCAGTTTTGCAGGCTGCTGATGTTTTGTTATATAAGTTAGTTTGCGGAATATATTGTTACGATTTCAAAATATATCTTAACTGATTTTAAGGGCAACTCATGTACCTGTTGGAGATGATCAATTGCAGCATTTGCAGTTATCTCAAGATTTAGCAAGGATGTTCAATAAAAGATATGGACGTGTTTTTCCTATTCCACATGCATTGGTTTTAGGTACATTCTAATGTGTATGGTAGATAACAGTTATTAAAGATTATTGTTTATTAGATACAGGAATTTCAAGAATAAAAAGTCTAAGGGACCCATTAAAAAAAAATGTCAAAATCAGATCCAGACCCAAAAAGTCGAATTTGTTTAACTGATAGTAATGATGATATAATTAGAAAAGTCAGAAAATCTGTCACTGATACTACTTCGAAGGTATCTGTAAAATGATCATAGTGGTAAATGTCGTATTTTATATTTTTGTTATTATTTAGATAACATTTGATCCGGAAGAGCGGCCAGGTGTTTCGAATTTAATAAGTATTCATTCAATCTTAAGTGGTAAAACAGAAGAGGACATATGCAAAGAAGTTGAAGGGTTGGATACTTTAAAGTGAGAAATATAAACCATCTGTTTTCTTTCTTTTAATAATTGCACGTTTTATGTAGATATAAATATTTGGTTGCTGAAAATATTATTTCTCATCTTTCACCAATACGCCAGAAAATACTGGAATTTGTTGCTGAACCACAACATTTAATTGATGTGTTAAAGGATGGTGCTAGACGGGCTAATGAAATGGCTGAAGTTACTGCACAAGAAGTAAGATACAAACTGGGTTTAGAATATACAGCTAAAGCTGGTCGTAAGGTTCAAATTACAGGATAGTATTGTAAATAGAAGTTTTTAAGTTAATAAAATCCTTTTATGAAATAAAGTGTTTTCAATCATTAAATACCTAGTAAATATTTCTATTAAGGGTTGTATTTAGTATAGTGAGAAAAATATTTACATCTTTGCCATAATACCTAAGAATAAATAACCAATTGAGCAGCAAACACTGAAGAATATGAGAAGAGCAGCAGGTAGAACTGAAATATGAAAGTGTAAATTGAGAAATTTGTGAAGACTTAGAAACTCTTATGGTTTTATTCTAATATTTCAATTGTGCTGGTTTTTTTTTTTGTAATTGTCGTTAATTTGAAAATTTTAGTCATAATATTTAGAATTACTTGAAAAAAGGCATTTTTAAAATATGCTGGTTCTCTTTGAAAAGCAATGGTAAATAGGGTCATAATTCTATTATTACTGTCATTTTAATAAACTCAAACTAAAATTAGCCTGTCACATTACAATCAGATTATCAATTTAATATCTACCTTGGTTATTTGTTTGTTACTTATTGCTATTGCTTACTATTATTATGTTGTTTAGGTTGTAACTTAGAATTCTAGAAGTGTTTATTTATCTATTAGTCCAGTCAACGAAAGGGTTGTAGAGGACATGGAAGGGGGGGAGAATTTTTCTCTTGAGGAATGTGTTTGGGGTAGTTAGGAGGCAAACATACTAAAAGTCCCCGCCCCTAGCCCTGCCGCTTCAGGGGGAGAGGGGGGTGGAAAGTGGAAAATTCCTATGGATACAACTGTCGTCACAACTTATCCATAGAAATAAACTTTCAGTTAAAGTTAACTAAAGATGGAAATACCAGGGGCCCGGGGATCAATTCTTGAATGTTCGCTATAAGAACAAATTCTTTAGAATCATTTAAGCACACAATCGGACCAATCAGATGTATCTAAATTGTGACATTGCTAAGCAACCAATAATGTTAACAAATTCATTATCATAGCGAACATTCAAGAATTGACCCCGTTTCACAAAATACTATTATGACTATTATTAATAATGTGTATCCTAGCAATGTATTATTAATAGCAAGTTAATTGTTGTTGCTATAACACACACTATTAATAATAGACTACATTTTTGTGAAACAGCCCCCAGGCCTTAAATCAAAGACTATATTACTCTTGTCTTCATAGAAGACTGGGATAACTCGTGTTTTAAAACGCTAATTACATAAAAATATTTTTTTTACTAGCTTTAGAATGTACCATTATTTATGATGTTTTTAATCTGAGAAGTTAATTTTTTTCACCTAAGGCAGTAATAGATTTTCCTCTGGTATTAATAAAATAATAAAAACAAAATGTCATTTCAAATTATTTATTTGTTTTGAAAAATGACAATTTTGAAGGCTACCTGTTTTTCACAGATATTTAAAACCAAGCATTTATATTAAACGTTTTACTTTATTGTCAATATAAAAACTGTTAAATAATAATTGGAATAAATAAACCACAGTTGAGAAGACTGTTATAGCCCCACACTATTATAATAGTACAGCTTGGGTATAATAAAGGTCTTCTATACTTCAGAACGTAATTACTATTAACTTACTACTAAATTGATAGATGGATTGCAAAAAGAAAAGTGTTATAGAAAATGATTTATTGTTGTAAATATATCCAACATACATATGCATTGACATATCTTCTAGCCTGTGTTCCCGAAAAGAAAAGTTTAGATAAATATTCAACATAATACTCAAAGTACATGAGTTGTTAAGTACAGTAAAAACTGATATTATTGTCTACAGAATGACATTGTAAGAAAGTACAGTGGGACTAAATTAATTTCCCAGTACTTGTAAATACAGTACAAGCTTGTGAACGGTTGAATAACGTAAACAAAAATTATCATCTCAACCAGAATTAATTGACCCTTTTAAACAAAAATTGTCTAGAATTATACAAGAATTTAATTTATGTAAATTATTTCTTTGTAAATGAAATATATATGTAATTTTAGTAATAATCTGTGTTGTTTTACTAAATTTTATACACCTTCAATAAAATGAACACCTCCGATAATATGAATGACCTCTGGCACATTTGTGTTCACATTGTCGAGCTTGTACTATAAATGAATTTACAAACAAACTTCTACAAAAATATTCTCAGTACTTGTTAAATTAACTAGCAAAGTTAAAAATTCTTATAACATTCTTCTAGACAACTTCAGTATTTAAGACAAATATCTATTTTACCCACCAAGTGTTTCTTTCTTCTTTCTTACAGTGGCAAAACGGAACCAGTCTATAATAATGTTTTCAAATCTTTTTCTGTGCAACGTTGATAATTTGTCCTGAATGTTTCTGAAATAAAAAAGGGTCCTTAAAAATGGTTTAGAGATTTAAAAAGTTTCAGTGAAATTAAATAAAAAAACTTTTGGGAAAAGTAAATATTCACTTCTTGTGTAAAATATATGACATGCACACATACACTCCCACACTGACATTAAAAATGAAGAAAGCTTAATAATGTAAAAGATACACAATCATCAACTAAGTACTTATTTCTAAGGCATGTTACCACACATGTGTCAGCTATTTTTAAATTTTGTTTTTGACCTGTCCATGAGCACATACTGGCCAATTCATTGCTGAATATATTAGTCAATTGGCGGATGGTCAACCATCCCCAACATTAATCTAGAAAAACATAAAATTGAAAAATCGCCCATCTAGGACAAGTTACAAACTCATATGATAATAAATGCACAAAAGCACATGAGAAGTTAAGTGTACCGGTTCGTAATTGTACTTACTTTTCTTTCAAGTAACAAAATAATAATGTAAATTCAAGAAATCCACATTATCCAACAAATATTTAATAGCAAAATGCCGATAACAATGCACTTTTGCACCTCATCTTACATACAGTACCACAGAACAGCAAGTACAGTACAAAACACGTACAAAAGAAGAACTACAAATACAGTGACGCTCGTGAATATTACCGAAAATGAACGAACGACGCTTATAAAATAAAATGTTTCATTAATAATGTTATATGAATAATATGAAATACAACTTTTGTTAATGTTAATGGATAATATTATATCAATAAAAAAATAACGTATTTGAAGAAAACATTCTTTAACAAACTTCAGAAAACGTTTCAAATAAACATATGCTACAACATTACAGAGATGCTTAATCAAGATGTTTTATATTAACGTTATTTACAATATAAAATTTTTAACGTTAATGTACATCATTATATATAATAGAGATACAACGTTTTTAAAAAATGTTATTCAGTATCACTTAAATCAAACGTTTCAAAACGTTATTTCTACGTTCTTTGCTAAGTGGGTAAATAATAATAAACAATATTCATATGCTCTGCTAACTACAGAGACTACCTACACAATATTCTCCAAAGTTCTTGAATTCATTTTCTGAAAAAATGACTCATTTAATCTAATAGTTTATAATAATGTAATTTACCTACAGCCATTTCTCGGTTATGTAGTAAACCCCCTTGAATTTCCCACTTCTCTATGGCGTTGCTGGTTGCTTGTTCAGTAGTCTCGGGATAATGGAGATATATCACCCCTAAACAACAAAATAATTAACATTTACGTTTAAGTATAAACTATTATAAAACTATAAAGCTATTCTTTTACATACAGGCTAGGTAGTATTTGAAGATCTAAGAATACTTAAGTATTTAGAATACTGTTTAGAACACTTTCAAAGTATTTAGTAATTTGTATTTGAATCCTTTTAACAAATAAGTACTTAATTAATAATTAGTAATCTTAGTGTGTGATTAAAGTATTCAGTATTTAGTATTCGAAATTCTTGGAATACTTAGTACCTAGTTAGTTACTCCACAATTTTAGTGTTTATTGTGCTAAATAAATAAATACAGATAGTTTTTATTATATCTAGCCATTAACAAAGGTAAATATCGGTAAATATTGCAGAGCGTTCGCACTCGTAGGGATAGCGTTTGTGTTTTTTTGGCGGGAATTCAGAGCAGGGGCGTTTTATGGGTTCCAGATGTTGCACATGAACCTAAAGCATTGAGTAAGGAAATCCTTTACTCAATGCCTAAAGCTTGAGCTCTGAAAATGCCGGGTAACCACATAATAAAAAAATGATGATTTGTTCTCAATCACAGGGTCTTTTTTATTTTAATGAAAATCAGCCATCAAAACTTCTGTTCTACAGTGTTCATTGGCTACTAACAAGCTAATGCTATAAGGCCGTAATTATTGAATATCAAAAAAAGACTTTGTTTCTTTTTACAAATTGGTCAATTAATTGATATTATTATTGTATGATTAAAGTATTCCATATTTTCTGTTTGAAATCTTTTAGAATACTTACTATAAACAGTAGTGTATGATTAATTTTAGCGTTTGTTGTGCTAAATACATAAATATAGATAGGATGTCTTTATGAACATTATTAACAACGGTAAATATTAATAATAAAAAGAGGTAAATATTGCAGCGCGTTCGTACTAGAAGGTAGAGTGTGTTTTCTGGCGGGAATTTGTAGCTGCTCCGGCTTCTTGGATGCGTTTTATCCTTGAAGGGTTTTATGTATTCCAGATGTTGCGTAAGATCTTCTGAAATGCATGGGCCACATGCGCGGCTCCAAAAATACCAGATCGTCACATATGATTTGCTCGGTGCACCCGAACTGCTAATTCACCCAAAAGGGTCGTCTGAAGTTTTATGATGGGTAGATAATCCTAGCTCGAATTGCTAACTTTCAAAATTCTGTATCCTAGCATTGCAGTCATGATTTCTTCAAATCCCTTTATTATGTTTATTAAATTAATTAAAATATTAATTCGTAGTCGAAGTAAGCAAGAAACGACAAGACTTACATAGTGTATAACGATAGATGTTTTAATTTGTTTTGTGCTAAGTTAAATATTGTAATAAAAACTTTAATTTTTCTTAATTTTATTTATATGCAGTGCAAAAACTACTTATGGAATAAAATCAATAATTTCAAAACGCGAATGATATTCTTGAAAAAGGATCTTTCAACCAGTTTTTGGTTTCTGTGTAATCAAGGTCACTGCTCACTAACCAAAAATAAAAAAAATATTTATTTATTCTATTTAAAAAAACTCCTTATCTCAAAAACTATTGAAAATTGGCGTGACAAGTATGGGTTCGTTAAAAAGGTCTTTGAAGGTACTACCCAAAAACGAAACGAAGAATATAGCGTTCTATTTTAAAAAACTCCATATGACGTCATAGCTCGAAAGGAGATGACGTCACACACAAGCACAGCACCTTAAAAATATCGAAGTATAAAATAAAAATTGAGGTGTTTTAGCGTTTTTCAAAAATATCATTCGTTTTGAAATTTCTGATTTTATTTATAAGTAGTTTTCGCACGGTATATATAATTTGAAACTATTCTGATTTATTCTTACATGCATGTACGTAATTCCTTTAACTTTTACAGCTGCCTTATACATACATACATAATACTTTTTCAAAATATACACGAAAATCAAAAGTGTTCATCTTTTTACACCTTTTTTTTAGTGTGTCCTTACATATAAGCATTTTTTTAAATTTTTATTATTTTGTGAATCCTATCTGAATAATATTGTCTGAAGGCTAAAATAAATGAGTGTTTTATATTTGCTTTCTTTTACCCGCTTAGAGTTGTACGTGTCTAGTATGAGCACCAAAATAATGGAATTTATTTTGTTACAGTTAAGAAATAGATTTTCAGTATGCCTTACGCAGGTAGTTGAAAAAAGGAAACACCTGTACTAAAGTTAGCAATTCGTGTTTGGATTATCGACATGAGGTCAATCGTCATACAAGCAGTTAGCAATTCAGGTTAGGGATTATAAGCAGGTAGGACAGAGTTAGCAATTTGTGATTACCCGATTTGCTTTCAATCACAAGGTCTTTTTTTATTTTAATGAAAGGGGGGCATCTACTTCAGTTCCACAATATTCAATGGCTAATAAGCTAATCTTATAGGAGTATATTAAATTAAAAAAAATCTGGCCCGAACTCTATTAGAAATTAGTGAGAATCAAAGTCGGGAGATGGTCAAAAGGCACTAAAAAATAAAATTACCTGAAACCAATTTTAAAAAAATAAGATCCTCATAATAAACACATTATATAAATAACTAAAAACACTATATTCTGAATACTTTTTTTGCTTAGTATTTATTATTCAAGTAATTTCAAATACTTTTTTGTTACAGTATTTTTTTAATATTCAACCCAGCTATGTTTACATATTGTTACGTTTTGACAAAAACGTGTATTTATTTTTAATATTTATTTTTACTTAGTTTATTACAATTTATTTCCAGTATTTATTTACACTAAATTATTTATTTATTTATGTACAGAATAATTTATTTATCACTAATTACATTTATTTCGTTCGTAACTACACGCGGTTATCTAATGCAGAACTAAACTAACTCTATTCATGCTACCGCTTATATACGTTTCCTCGTTGCTCTTGATGAGTCCAGAAGGCTCGTACCTTTCTCTCACATTCGACGGTCAGAAACTCTGGACAGTGCGAGATCTCTCGGCACATTCGACCAGCAACGACTGTTCGACACCTCTCTAGTATGTTCGAGGGACGGCGCGTTACACTGCCCCCTTCTTAACACTGTTGCGTCTCGTGACAGTGCCGAAAATGATGTTCCACGAATTTCGCTGCGTATTCCGGTCATAGCTTCTGGATCATGACGGTACTTGCATACCGACCCCCTAGTACATCTCGAGTTTGTGAAAAAGAAACAATCCACCGTTTTCTGAAACTTCTGGGAGGATGTTCCGGGATTATAACTGCAAACCAATACTTCCACACCGGCGTCCTGAAATATTACTTCCAACATATTACGCACGGTACGCCAATCCAACCGATCTAGACCACACCCATTTTTCGGCATAGCTAATTTCTTAACTCCGTGCGCTTGGGTCTGCGTCTTCAAGTCGTGAAGAGCGTTCCACAAAGCCTCATACTACGGCTTCTCACATGAACGAGGTTTCGTGACCAGATAATAAAGAAATTGTCTCTGGTCTTGTAGATAGCAGGTTTTGCCTACCTCGGGGTGTTGTAAAGATACTTCTCTCGTGCGATCAAACTTGAACTTGAAGTCGACAGCTGTACCTCGGGACATCTTCAAGTCTTTCGCCACGCAGTGGGCTAGAGAGTATTCTTCCGGAACTTCAAACAGGTTTTTTTGTTGCTCATGAACAACACCAAAACGAGCTTTCCTACTATTTGAGTAAAAGGTCATAAAGTCGGTAAACGAGGGTCTTCGATCTTCAATCGCTACAACAGCTGTGCGTTGTATTTCGGCCTCTGGTTCTTCTATATCGACTTCATTTCCACCTGCATACGGGGCCAATCGGTTGGCGTGCACAACCAAAATTTTTCCCCTTGGTGGTTTTCTAATACGGTATAACAGGTTATTTATTCGTTTAATGACCTTGAAGGGCCCTTCCCATGTTCTTTGCAGCTTTGGAGACAAGCCTCTTTGTCTTTGAGGACAATAGAGCCAAACTAAATCTCCAGGTTGATACCCTCCTGCTTGGGCTTTAATGTCGTATCGCTCTTTCATCTTGTCACTGGCCATCTGAATATTACGACGAACATTTTCATGAACGGAGTTTAACTTCTTACGAAGGTTATCAACGTAATCATCACCAACCACGTCATTTTCACTGGGTTTGAAACCAAACTGTAGATTACATGGTAATCGAATTTTGCGCCCGAACAACACTGCAGCTGGAGTTTGGCCAGTTGTTTCTTGTACATCCGAGCGATTTGCCATTAGAAACAGATGCAGGTATTGGTCCCAATCGCGCTGATGCTCGGACACCACTTTCGACAAGTACTTCCCCATCGTTCTATTCATTCTTTCCACCATTCCATCCGACTGCGGGTGCAACGGTGTGGTTCTCGTTTTTCTGATACCTAAAGATTGGCACAACTTTTGGAATAGCGCCGCCTCAAAGTTTCTGCCCTGGTCGGAATGCAATTCCAGTGGGACACCAAAACGGCTAGAGTTCTTTTACCAGCACATCAGCAACCGTAGCCGCTTCTTGGTTTGGTAGAGCGTATGCCTCTGTCCATTTACTGAAATAGTTCATTGCCACCAAAATATATTTATTTTCCGCGTCCGTCTCTGGGAATGGACCCGCAATATCTATGGCAATTTTTTCAAATGGACTAATGCAGAACTCCCTTGGCTCGATCAACGCAGCCTTATATTTTTTCCCGCGTTAGTTCTCGTTGAGTCTAGAAGGCTCGCGCCTTTTCTCGCACATTCGACGGTCAGAAACTCTGGACAATGCGAGATCTCTCCAACACATTCGACCAGCAACGACTGTTCGACACCTTTCTAGTATGTTCGAGGGACGGCGCGTTACAATATTATATACCATTTCCCTTTTGTAACTGTTATATTTACAATATAATCGTTCCTCTATCAAGGGATTCTTGAGGATGTAACAAATAAACTGCGTAATAAATGCATTTACATTCATAATTTACTTTATTTTTGAATACCAAAATAACAGATTTAAAAATGATATGCAAAATGAGTTAAAGTTCTACTAAATAAATATTTTAAGGGAAGATTTCAATATTTACTATCAGAAAAAGTTTTAATACTTACCTAGCAAATAACTACGAATATGATCTACCACACACTCTAACACTTAGCACGCACCTGAGTGAAGTGAGGATGCTCCAGAAACAGTCAGCAAGTGGTAGCACTTAAATAGTCAAGTTCAAACACTGCATAAATGTTACTGCTATGTTCCAAATGTCGTATTTCATAATAGATATTTCAAGAATGTTGCTGTTATGTTCCAAAAGTTATATTTCACAAGAGATATTTCAAAAATCTTGCAGGAATATATCATAGTAACATGCAACATTTATGAAACAATGCAATGTATCTGAAACATTTCTGAGAGGAAATGTGCTGTGTGGGAGGTTAAAAATCTATCGGGTTTTCCGGGCATGTTGGGCCGTTCGGGCTCGTCGGTTTTTTTCGGGTCGATCCAGATGTTACCAGATTCTTTTCGGGTCGCGTCAAGCTTACTTCCAATTGGGCCGAAGGGGGGGTCCTAAAAATTTCGGTTCGTGCAGTGCTCGACTGACGCCGGCAAATATGGGCTAGGAGTCATCATCTTGTCACAAAAACAAGCAGATGAAAATTGGAAAATTATAGTTAAGTACGAACTAGAAACTCTAGCAATTGTTGCGTCTGTAAAAAGGCTTAGAAACTATTTGTATATGGATGCAAGTTTACTGTTGTGACGTAATGCTGTACGGCTTACTTGGACAAAAAGAAATTTGTGTCCGCGAATTGACTGGTGGTCAGAGCCGTTTTTTGGGGCGGGCAAGCGGGACCCAGACCCCGGGCCCCGCGCCTGTTAGGGCCTCGCGGCAAGATGTTCCCTTCTTACATAACTAGGAGCAAGTCCTGGGCCAGCTAGCTCAAAGGTTGCCTTAGGTGAAGGTTTAGTTATACACGCAATAAAACAACAGAAATAATTTTACGGCAGTATTTGATAACAAAATATAAAAAGAATTAAATGAAATAGTCAAAGAGAGCTCAAGTTATAATGTCACGTATTATTATAGTTCATTACCTTTAGATGCTTTTAATATTACTTACTTATACATTTTTGCTAAGTTGCTACTTGTTTTACATGATTCTTTCCAACGAACATAGGAAATCATGTTTTCTTGTTAAGTTAATGCGAATGCACTAAAAACTGCTTAAAATCATTTTATCTGAAAGAAAGAAAGTCATGTGCTAAACATGAAGTTATAAATATGAGTACAATGTATAAGAAGCAGCTTTTTAGTTCATTTGCTGGTCTTGTTAATGTCGTAGTTGTTACCAATTTCGAAGTGTGTTCAATAAATTATATTGCTTAAATTGTGTCTAGATTTTTGGCGATGAGGATGGGATATTGCTACAAATTATAAACAAATAATTTGTTGAATT
>VTPC01003412.1:0-18728 GCA_011009095.1 Ignelater luminosus | reverse complement strand
GCGCTGCAGACCGGGTCGACTGCCTCGCTTCGCACTCGAAGCCGGAATGACCACTGTTACCAGAGCGTCTCCGATATATATAGTGTGATCATTTTAAAACTTCCCACCTTGAATAACTCTTTAATTAGTACAATTATCAAAAATCGCTGAGATGCGTCGCTTTTGTTTTCGAGGGGGACATTTAATAACCTACTCTAGTCAGTTGGGAAACTTTCACCCTCCCTCCCCAGCCACCCCCTCCCCAGAATTTTAAATGGCACTACGCCATGTGTGATATATCATTTTAAAAGGTATAAGATTTTCAATCTTTTACATTAAAGAAAATCAAGATCGGCCCAGCCATTCGTAAACTAGAGATAAAAATGTATTTAATTTAATCAATACATTTTTGTCTCTAGTTCACGAATGGCAGGACCGATTTTAATTTTTTTTTTGATGTAAAAGATTGAGAGTTTTATACCCTTTAAAATGATATATCACACATGGGGTAGTGCCGTTTAAAATTTTGGAGTGGGAGTGGTTGGGGGGGGGGTTGAAAGTTTCCCAGAATCTTAAATGGCATTACTCCGTGTGTGATATATCATTTTAAAAGGTATAAAATTTTCAATCTTTTACATCAAAGAAAATTAAAATCAGCCCAGCCGTTCGTAAACTAGAGACAGAGACGTATTGATTGAATTAAATACATTTTTGGCTCTCATTCTCGAACGACTGGGCCGATTATAATTTTTTGTAATGCGAAAGATTGAAAATTTCATACCCTTTAAAATGATATATCACACATGAGGTAGTGCCATTTAAAATTTTGGGGAGGAGGGACTGGGGGGAAGGGTGAAAGTTTCCCAACTGACTAGAATAGGTTATTAAATGTCCCCTTTCAAAACAAAAGCGACGCGTCTTAACGATTTTTGATAATTGTACTAATTAAAGAGTTAAAGTTTTAAAATGATTACCCTGTATACAGGGTGTTTCTGATGCGGAATCACATCAACGAACGCGATAACTTGATTCCTGGCGCCCATATCGACTGTGACATCTTCAGGAAATCTCTGACAACTTTTCTTGGGCTTCTGTTTCAGTTTAGGATAAATTATTTGTAAACATTCACATCTGCGCCGGCATAAGGCCCCTTTTCTGATTTTCATCCGTGATACTTCCCGGCAAAGACTTGAGGCACGGGCTTTGGACACCTCGGTTTTTAGAGCACCACGACTTTGGGGAGATGCAGCGTGATAGCAAATATAAATTCTTCAAAGTCTAAAGGGTACTCCAATGGCTGTTTGGGAAGAACCCTTATATCCAGTTAGGAGTCCCAGAAAAATCCTCTATGTCTCGGTTAGGAATCCAAGAGGGGTATGTCTGATTGGAGGCGTTTACATATAATAGTTTTTAAGCACTCAGATAGTTAAGATGGCACTTTGCGCAAACCGTCGAAACGCTTTCCCTTGCCCTCTGCTGTTCACTGACTGCGAAAACAGCTACAAGAAACAGTGATCACTTTCAATGTACTTTTCTTTACACAAAACTATTTGATTTCTATAAATTGTTTTAACTGGTTTTATTTTTTGCAGTTTGACTCTGACTGATAACATAGAGGACTGGGATAATTTTGTTTACCTGACAAATAATTTTGTATTCCATATACAAAACTAATTACATAACAACAAATAACGTATAACCTTACCTAGTGCAACAATTTCTTCAAACTGTTTTATTAAGGTGATGATATACTACTTTTTGTTGCATTTTAGACAAAATAGTATTAGAAGAATTGGGACTAGACAAAATAGAAAAAACTGCATAAACCATATTTACTATATTTGATGTTTTCTCTTCTTTAAAGCAGACACCCTGGAAACTACCACTTATCCTCTTTGTAGTTTGTTTTACGGCGTGTAATTATTATAATTCGACACCTCAGCGACTAAAATCGAAAATTGTAGAAACTCGAAAAGACTAGCCTTCATTCTGAATCCTAAGAGCCAAAGCTTTCGGCTTCACAGCTCAGATTATTCTAAACGATTTAAGAAGCTACAATGGCAAGCGGCTTGCTTTAATCTCTTCGTGCCATATTTTTCTACGTACCTTATCCATTGTTTGTAATGCCATTAGTATGCCTAAAGTGACAAGGTAGGTATGTTGGAATAAATCTTTTGTTGATTTTTGTTGTTATTTAAAGAACTTTTAGTATTTTGTATTCACAACACAGGTGAATACAAGAAAAAGGAATTCTCCCGTGCACTAACTTTTCTAAATTTTTAGATTAAAAGTAGAGTTTAACTCTAGTCAGAAAGCTTCCAGTAGCCGATTTATTTTAAATTAAATAAACATTCACGTTCTCGGTTGTAGACTGTTTGTTTCATGTTAAGCCAGTAGAACAAAATTCTCAGATGTATTTTGTGTATTAGTCTGTAACAGAAAGATTTTGTTAGGTGTTTTCATTCAGGCTATCTAAGCATAACCGTGTTGCAACATTTCCAATTTTATGTCTAGCAAACAATGAAATTGTGTTTGGTATTTCCAAGAAGTTATTTTTACATTCTAAGATTTTTATATTTGTTATACAAGGTAAGCAATATAATTTGGAAATACAAGAAAATAATCCATAAGTAAAGATAAATATTAAACTATTGTCTTTATACTTTATTTTTAACATCTTCCGATACAGCTTGAAGGTTGTTCTTGAAGAATTTCAATTAAGTTTATTGCTAATTAAAGCTAATCTTGTTTACAAACAACACAAAACGGTCGTATTTATTACTGAGATTCAAAATACTGTTTTTGTTTTTTAATAATTAACATTTATTGTCAACAAATTGTTTTTGATGCTCGATAAGGACTTGACCGCTGTTACTGTATTCAGTCAAGATTGTTTGCAGGGCTGCTCATATCACTATGAAAACTTTTTCCTTGTGAATGTATCACGGCATCAATTGATATTAATGCCAAACTCTAGTACTAATAAATTTTTCTAATTAATTTACAATTTATTCCACTTAAAATAACAATTTTTTAACCGAGCAATCAAGCTTTTTCTTCTCTCTTGAAAGATCTAGAATCTTTTTTAAATTTTTTTATTTTCTAAATTACGTTTTCAAATCTGTAAGAATATATCTGCAGAAAATGACCAGAAGTTATTTTATCACAAATATGTAAACTACATAGGTAAGTTTTCAGGTTTAATAATGTTCTAATACAATCTTGGTTTCTAAACTTTTTTTGATCAAATCTCTCAAACTCTCTACCTTAATATTCTCAAAATCTACTTCTACTTAAACTAATTAGCCTAAAATTCGTTTTTTCGTCTGTTGAGTTAGAATTTGTGTTTTACGTGTTATAATATCTATTAATCAAAGTTATACTGATAATCTTGATGGAGCTGTTTAGAAAAAACTGTGTCATTTAACTTTCTATATTTTGACATTTTTATGTGTGCAACACTAATTTTACAGCTTACTGTCGTACATCTCATACTATTACTAAGCGGTTGGTTTTGAGGTCAAATTAAAGCTTTTAGAATTTATTTTCATTAAAAGTCCTCTTTTATAATTTCCAAGTGAATTAAATTTTAGATACAAATTTGAGCATGAAAGATCGTTTTGCAGTGGTCTGTGATCTTCTAACATTCATGTGATACAATATAAGACTGTTATGAACAAATTTTATTTCAAGTCAACTTTTCATTTAATATTATTTCCACAATTCCTGAGAATAAATTCAAGGAGACAAATTGAATCTTCTCCTGATAACATCTAACTTAACCATACATTTATTTGTCGTTTTCTTAATAACTCTGAATCGTCATCGATAAAAATAACACCTAACAAAGCTTTCATTCTCTTAACTGAAGTAACTAATAAACACAGTATTGTTATTGTAACTCACTTTTTATTTTTCTTCTACTTTTCCTTTCTTTAGTCTTTTAATAAGTAGTACAAATTGTAAATAAGTAGCAGCAAACTACTTTCGTTATTTATTACTACATTAATAACAACTAACAAATATCGATAACAAACAAAGGTATAGTATAATAAAAGGTCATATAAAATTATTGCATTTTACATCTAGGATTCTTCGTGTATTTCGTGGCCAATTTTTTAACGATCATATTATATTGTCTAGAGTTTCGTAGTTGATATGGAGATCTCCACTTGTTTTTATTTCTCATTTCTATTGACTTTCTTTTTATTCCAGGCCAGTGAACAAGGAAAGCACCATCCAAAATTAAAAATCGATATCCCATAAGGCACATCTCTAACATCTGAAACAAAACATAAATATACTATAAACTTTTTTGCATTTCAATGCTTATACTGAGAGGCTATTAAATTTTCTTCAAAGACACGTATACATTATTCAAATGTAGTAGCATCCGATACAGACAATGTTTTCACAATCATCTACTAATAAAAAAGTAATATATTCCAAAAAAAAGATTTTATAAGTTCATACAATTTCACTTGAAGTATCTTAACACACTATATTTTGAAGATTTGTTATCTTAAGCAATGATTTCATTAATCTAGTTAACTTAGAAAAATAAAAATAATTGCGTAAACAACCAAAAAAGTAAAGCGGCTTATACAGAGTAGGAACATCGACGAGTACCACAACCACGCAAATAGCAAACACTGCGCAACTAGACTACAGTTGTCTGTACTAGTAGTAGCAGCAGTAGTAGTCTGTAGGTTCCTTCTTCTGCTAATCTCAAAAAGTATAGAAATGTAGATTTCCTTTGGTAAGAAGGTGCTTTTCTATAAATATATTATTACTATGTATAATCACAAATTAGTAGTAGGGATGCTTGACGTACTTTTTTGGACACTACAAGTATGTAGCATTAAAAAATAAACAACACATTTAGTATACCTAGGCCTTGTATAGATGATATTAGTAAGGTTACAAACTAGAACTTCTTCGTTGCAGTATCCGAGTTCCAAATTTAATTTGAAGGAAGTTATTTTTAATTACGTTTTTACATTTAGCAGATTCAAAGATGGAAATGTAAGCGAACCTAATTTAATAAAAAACAAAAAGACTTTTCCTATTATAATGTAATTTTGACTACACTTGGAGGGTAGGTGAAGCATAATGTTCTTCCAATAAACCTGTGTACGCAAAGCAAACACGGTGACACCTAACGGTGAAGATTGACAAAATCATTTGGGACTTATGGGCAAACCTACCAAGTTCCAAGCTCCTATGTTTATAAATAGTGGTAACAATCCATACTATTTAACTATGTATGATTTTATAAACTTTGCTGATTTTCAACAATTTAATAATGTACCTAACCCGATTTGGTTCAATTAACTTCGCACTTTTTTCCATTGTTTGCCTGAATATCTGCTTAAAAAGCTGGATTATTTTTCTAAATGAAGAAAATAACCGTCACAACAACGCTGGGCAGATACCAGTAGCGTGCGCCCGCTTTTACAATGTAATTTGTCTTTTTTCTAACCTTTTTGGGGCAGTTATACCAGGTCCTAGGTCGTTGAATGGACACTCTATGAGCTAGGGGACGCTAATTTTTGGTAGTGAATGTATTTAATGCCCTATACGTGATTCCGATTCCGAAACTTTTTAAAAAGGCCTTTAAAACTTGTAGGGGTAATTAATGCTGAAATTCGGCAAATAGCTTTTCCAAACATTAGTGTACTTCGCCTTTAAATTTGGTTAAAATGCTTGAATGAACGTCGTAGACAGAAAATTCTTAAATTTTTTGTGGATTCGTTGTTTGGTTTTTTGGCATTTGCACCGAAGCGGGACGTTCTATCGACTCAAAACTTTCACCATCATGAAAACAAGGCAAATACTTGAAATCTTTGAAAACTCCTTTTTGTACCTGAAGATTGCATTTGATGGGATAACAAAGACAAAAGTAGGAGAATTGCTGCCCATAGGCGAGCAATCGGGTGGTAGATATTTTATTCTTATAGTGAGGACTATACCAAGAGTTATCCCATATCTTGAGATGTGCATGTTGTTTGTCCATGAAGTACATAAGTAGTGCGAAAGTGCTTAATTTTTCAATGATTTTAGTGGTTACTTTTGCGAGAAATTGATTATTTGTCTAATGATGGTTTTTAATAAACTCATCAAGTGTTGATAAAGTAAAGTTTAATATTTCTTACAAACTTAATAATAATATCTTTTTATTTATTATTGTTGTGCAGCTGTTTGTGGTGACTTTAGTTTAATCAATCTAGTTTAGAGTTCCCGCTAAAAGTTGGAATTTCAATTCAAATAAATATTTTTTTAACAATCATATTTACATATAAGTAATGTCTTGTGCTAACTGTTTTAAATCAGTCACTGCATCAACTCCCATTGTAAAATGTGATTCGTGTAACTTGCAAGTTCATATTACGAGGGCGGTTCAGTAAGTACCCGTGTTTGACGACAGAAGGCGTTCCTGAGGGAAGTTGGTGTTATCATCGTGTGCTGCCATCTATCAAACGACCGTATAATAAATTGCAGACTGATTGATAGGTTAGTTTGGATTTGACAGCCATTTGAGTAAGACGTGTTTCGTGATTTTAGCTAAGATGGAAAAAGAGCAGTATCGTTCGGTAATTCGCTTTCTGTTTTTGGATGGGAAAAAATGCGAGGAGATAAAAGCAAAGTTGGATGCTGTTTATGGGGACACTTCGCCATCTATGACCACAGTTAGATATTGGTTCAACGAATTTAAACGTGGGCGAACATCCGTTTTTGATGAGGAGCGACCAGGACGCCCGGCAGACGTGGTTACCGAGGAAATCATTCAAAAAGTCCACGACATGATTCTCGCTGATCGACGAACGAAAGTGCGTGAAGTAGCAGAGGCCGTAGGTGTGTCGACCGGAACGGCAATTAATATTTTACATGATAAGTTGGCGATGAAAAAATTGTCGGCGCGATGGGTGCCGCGATTGCTAACGGTGGACAACAAGCGGATGCGGCTGTTAACTTCGAAGCAGTGTTTGGAGCAATTTAAGCGAAATCCGAAGGAGTTTTTGCGTCGAGTTGTCACCGTTGATGAAACCTGGATTCATCATTACACACCAGAAACTAAGCAACAATCAAAACAATGGATTTCTCCCGGCGAATCTGCTCCAAAGAAGGCGAAGATGGTTCCATCGGCCGGAAAGGTCATGGCGACGATTTTTTTGGGATGCGAACGGCGTCATCCTCATGGATTTTTTAGAAAAAGGAAGAACGATCACTGGACAATACTACAGTGAGTTATTAGACAGCTTCGACAAAAAATTGAAGGAGACACGGCCGCATTTGGCGAAAAAGAAGGTGCTGTTTCACCACGATAACGCACCAGCACATTCATCCGGAGTTGTCGCCGCCAAACTGCATGAATTGCGTTATGAATTGCTGCCGCACCCCCCGTATTCACCCGATCTGGCTCCCTGCGACTTTTTCTTGTTTCCTAACATGAAGAAATGGCTCGCGGGAAAAAAATTTAGCTCAAACGAGGAAGTCATCGCCGAGATAGAGGCGTATTTTGGAGAGTTCGATAAATCCTATTTTTTGGAGGGGTTAAAAAAATGGCAGGAACGTTGGGAGAAGTGTATATTTCTAAAAGGAGACTATGTTAAAAAATAAAAAAAAAATTTTTGAAAAAAATTGTGTCTTCATTTCTAACACGGGTACTTATTGAACCGCCCTCGTATATGTCTAGGAATTCCTCAAGAAGATGCCGTGCGCTTAACTAGGTCCAAATCAAAAAATGTTCGCTTCTATTGCAGTAAATGTTCTGATGAAACAGAAAATAAACTGGATGAACTGAAAAGAATTATCTTGGAATTTAAGTCGGACATTAATGCTAGATTTGCAGCACTTTGCGACGAGTTACAGGAAAAGCTACAAAAAGTTGAAACCGGAAAAGAGATAATAATTCAAAAAGCGTTAGATCGTATTCAGCGTTCGAATAACATCATTATATCTGGAATTCCTGAAGGTACAGAGCACAGTGATAAAAAATCAGTAGATGAAGTACTCGGATTGGTACTGCAGACGTCAGAAAATTATGCAGTGCAACTCACTAGCCTTGGGAAAAGAAATGCTTCGAATAGATCACGTTTTCTGCGCTTAAGATTTGAAAATTTATCTGTACCTAGGAGTATTCTTTCTAACAAGACAGCACTAAAAAACTCTAAATATAAAAACCTACAATTGAGCAATGATCAAACGCCAGAGCAATTGGAGTATTTAAAGAATCCACGTAATTAGCTACAATCTAGAACTGAAGCTGAAGAATCATCTTCATTCATCAAATATGTAAAAGGAATTCCCACTATCACTAAATTAACAGATCGTTTAAACTAATTACGCCCAACAGTTTATCCAATATTTCGTGTTATTTTTAAAATGTTCGGGGCTTACGCTCTAAAATAAATGACTTCTTTCCAATGGTGTGCAACAATGAGTATAACTTTATTGCGCTAGTCGAAACTGCCCTTAACTGTGATATAGCTAGTTCTGAGTTATTTCCGGACAAATACAAGGTGTTTCGGTATGACAGAAGATACACACTCACTGGTAAGTGATTGCATTGAAACTGAGATGGTTGATCTGAAAGTAATAACTGATCAGAATGTATCAATAGATATAGTTGGTTACAAATGCGTAGTAAACAAACTAACTTTTTATATTTTTGTTTTGTATATTCCATCGAACACGTCTTTAACGGATTTTCAGTTGTTTGTGAATACTTTTGAACAAATGTTTTGTACTCACGAATATAATGTTTTAATGTTAGGTGATTTTCGGTCTAGGACATTTCGCCGCGACTCATTCGCCGCAAACCTTTCGCCGCGAGCTTCTGACCGCAGACACATTTGCCGCAGACACTTTTCGCCGCGGTAACCATTCACGAGTGTAGCATACTGACACTTCCAATTGAAGATTTTTAGTTGAGGGCAGCGAAGCAGGTGCGGACTCGATTTCAACTTCTTAGCCAATGTGGTATTTAATTTACCACATGTTCATATCTACTAAAAACCTAACCTAACCTAACCTTACTTAATCTATCTGTTCTTGTTCTATAAGCTGTTAAATTTCGAGAAGACATTAACTTAGCAATTTGTCAAAATGAACTTAATGCAATACTCCCAAACAGAAAAAAAATGTTTTGTGCGCCATCCATTTCCTATTTCAGTTTATTACTTACTGATTCTGATTTGTAAAACTACTGTAGGCTTACTTTTATAAATTTCACATTAGTTATTACCATTACGTGACAAATTAGCAAAAATAAAACATAATTTCACATTAGTTCAGATAAATATCTCGAAGAAAATATGTTGGAACTTATTATTTGCGGTGAACTGTCCCTGCGGTGAAAGTCTATGCGGTGAAACGGGGTCTGCGGCAAACGTCTCCGCGGCGAATGACTCGCGGTGAAAGATGCGCGGCGAAAGGTCCCGGTCCGGGTGATTTTAATGCTCCTATGTTTATAAATAGTGGTAACAATCCATACTATTTAACTATGTATGATTTTATAAACTTTGCTGATTGTCAACAATTTAATAATGTACCTAACCATAACAATAGGTTATTAGATCTAGTAATTAGTAATACGAATTGTGTTGTACAAAGGGATAACTCTCCTCTTATTAAAGAAGATTTGCAACATCCAGCACTTTTTATTACTTTGAATAATGTAATTTTTATATCTAACTTTCCTAATAATCACAAATATTGCAAAGAAAATCAAATTAAAATTTACAATTTTAGGAGAGCAGACTTTCCACAACTTTACAGTAGCCTTCTCAACACCGACCGGTCGTCCTTAGAGTACTGCACAGGTACTGATGCCGCCTGTGCTCAATTTTACAGTATATTGTATAATACCTTTGATAAATATGTTCCTCTATACAGGGTGTTTCATTAATAATTGGAAATATTTTAACTGTAGAATCCTGAGCTCAAAATATTAAGATTTAACCCAAATCACTTAGATAAAATGTGGCTCCTTACTGAGTTACAGGGTGTTTTATGTACAAATTTAAAAATTATTGGTTTCAAGAAATTTTAAAAAATAACATTATCTTTTGTTGCTAATAAGGAGTAAAGTTTTATTTGCCTAATAAATGCAATCCTATGACCCAAAACACCGACATAATTAATGCACATTACGAGGGTGCTCTGAAAAGTTTCCGACCTCAACGTGAAGATGGCAGCACTCGTAAATAAAAGCTACTGAATTTCGTTGTTCATTTGTTGACAGTTACTCACCAAAGTTTCAGCCATTTTGGACGCACAGTTTTTATGTAACAGTCGTTTGAGTGAGTTGATGTGAGTTTTTTTGTGAAAATGGACAAAATCGAGTATCGAGCTGTCATTAAATATTTGTTTTTGAAAGGCAATACGCCTTCGCAAATAAAAGATGAGTTGGATTCTGTGTATGGGGACTCTGCACCATCATTTACCACAGTGAAATTTTGGGCTGCCGAATTTAAACGTGGCCGTAAGAGCTTGGAAGACGATGAACCTTCGGGACGTCCAGAAACTGCAACTACCGACGAAAACGTCGCCAAAGTTCACCAAATGGTGCTAGACGACCGCCGAATTAAAGTGAGAGAGATAGCAGAGGTTATGAACATGCCAAAAGAACGTGTTTGTCACATATTAAATCAACATTTAGGCATGAGAAAGCTGTCCGCGCGTTGGGTGCCGCGTTTGCTCACGTTAGACCAAAAACGTGTTCGAATGAATATTTCCAACGCTCTTTTGGCGCAGTTTAGGCGAAATAAATCCGAGTTTTGGCGCCGATTAATTACTGTAGATGAAACTTGGATACACCATTATATGCCCGAAACAAAAATATAGTCCAAACAGTGGACTGCAAAGGGGGAACCGTCTCCAAAAAAAGCAAAAACTGTTTTTTCGGCTGGGAAAGTGATGGCGACTGTTTTTTGGGATAGTCATGGAGTTATTTTAATTGATTATCTTCAAAAAGAAAAAACCATTACAGGAGCATACTGTGCATCATTGCTTGACAAGCTGAAGGCAGAACGGCCACATTTGCAGAAAAAGAAAATCCTGTTTCACCAAGACAACGCACCGTCTCACACCTCAGCGGTTGCCATGGCGAAAATCCACGAATTACGGTTCGAACTGCTTGACCATCCGCCTTACTCACCAGATCTAGCCCCAAACGACTTCTTTTTGTTCCCTCATCTAAAAATTGCGCTCGGAGAACAAAGATTTTCATCAAATGAAGAGGCAATCACCTTCGGGAACAATTATTTTGCAGAGAAAAATGCCGAGTACTATTTGGACGGGTTACAGAGATGGGAGCATCGCTGGGAGAAGTGTGTAGAGTTACAAGGAGACTATGTTGAAAAATAAAAACAAAATTTCAGAAAAAATGTCTTGTATCTTTGTTAGGTCGGAAACTTTTCAGACCACCCTCGTAAAATCAAAATAACTGTTCCGCTTCATTTTCAACTTTAAATATCTCGAAAAATAATGACTATATCGCTATGAATAAAGAGTATGTTATTTACATAGAAAGTATTGGATAATCAAAAGATTGTGCTAAAATGGCAATTCCACCAGTGGCGTAGAATCTGGGAAGGGTCAACCAATCACTTGCCCCTATCGTACACCTCTGGTAGTAACGTTTGTTTAACATAATTTAGTAGGGTGTACAGTACCTACACTTCCTGCCAAGTATGACAAGGATACGTCAAATAGTTTTAAAGTACTGGGCACAAATAGTTTTTAGATTTGTAAATAAAACACCCTGTAACTCAGTAAGGAGCCACATTTTATCTAAGTGATTTGGGTTAAATCTTAATATTTTGAGCTCAGGATTCTACAGTTAAAATATTCCCAATTATTAATGAAACACCCTGTATAAGTATAAAAAACGTAAATACCCTGCTTGGTTTAGTGGAGAGATTATTAAAAATTTACATCTTAAAAACAAACATCTCGCAAGATATAGTATACACGACACCAATCAAATAGCGATCTTTATTTATATAAGCACTACAGGACCTTGACTAAATCCATGATTAAAGATTCATATAATGCACACATAATTAATTTGCAAAATAATCTGGGTACAAACCCAAAGAACTTCTGGGAGTTTATTCAAGAAAAGAGAGGCACTACTCGTATTCCTGGAAAAATGAATCTTAATGATAATACCTACGATAAACCTTTGGATATAGGTAGTTAACGTTTTCAAAGATCATTTTAAAAGTGTTTACCTTCCATCTTCTAACCACATCTCTGTACCCGAAATTAGACCCAGTAATATGCCCTGTATAAAAAAATAAGATAATTTCGTTTTTAGCAAATATCTAGTAAGCCGTGAACGTTTTTGAAAAAACAGAAGCATAATAGACTGATCCTCCAAATATCCAAATCTTTTCTAATTTCACCGACTTCGTATCTCTTACAATTTCCGAGATCCCAATAGTGAGCATCGAAATATCGCATAGATATAAACTGGTACACTCTAAAACTTTTACTAAACATTGCAATTGAATCATAACATTATTATGGCAGTCATTCGTTAGGTTTTACTTTTCAATTAAAGCACTTAAAAGTGTGCTTCGATTAAATTATGTTTAGTACTTTATATTTTGTTATGTTATTTATTTAAATAAGTAATATATTTTTTTCTTCATATAGTAGCTGTTATTGTGTTTCTGTTTGTATTTATATTAATCATATACTTAGTATTTACATATGCATGTTGTCGCTTTATATTAGTTTTGTTTGTACGTTGTTATATTCTTGTGTATTGTCCTGTAATTGGAAATATCTGTTGGGCAATTAAACTAACTTAAATTAAATTAAAATCTCTTATTTTGCTTACAAAATTAGTTTGTTATTAATTACTTAACTTTGTATACTTGTAGTTTTTTTTATTTCGATAAAGTTTCTGCTTAGAAATCAGAACCATAGGAGGCCAAGACGTGCAATGCCTTCTCTAGAAAACATTTTGCTCCTGTAAAATAATAGAAAAAGAATAATAACATAATAAGTAAGAGATTTCTACATTATCATCAATTTTATTTATTCGTCTAAGCTTTTGTTTCTGGCTACGGCCCTGTCAGAAACAACAAGTCGAGTGCATACAATTTAAAAATTAACGTGGCACGCATAGTGTGAATTGGGATTAAATGTCTTTGTATTGAGTATGCTGCATTTCCCAGTAAAACCACAAACAGAAAGTCTTCCTTCTAATATTGTTCATTTTTTGCTGAAGCACATCCCCTTATACTTTTGTTTGTAGCACAATTACACGT
Source organism: Ignelater luminosus (assembly GCA_011009095.1). Taxonomy (NCBI): domain Eukaryota; kingdom Metazoa; phylum Arthropoda; class Insecta; order Coleoptera; family Elateridae; genus Ignelater; species Ignelater luminosus. Next base: position 5,463 of record VTPC01003412.1, on the reverse strand, counting down.
CGTTGTACACTTTTTTATAGGTTATGTTTGTGCATTTACCGCTTCTACCGACGAACCAAACCGATCCACAAAATATCTACCCGGTAGATGCACCTGGTAAATAAAGTGCAATATTCGAACGCGGTACAATGTAACCTGTTACATTTTCGAACGTCTACGGTGCAAGCGGTATGTCCCAGGTGAATTTTCGTAAACGCCTAATATTAAGCTACGGTACAGGGTTGCCAGACGTTCGAACTAGAAATTCCGTACCAACACTTCCAACATTACCGTACAAGTCATAACTTTTATATAAGAACTTAAAGTCATTATTTAAAAACATCTGGGAATGCTTAGATGATATACATATACTACGTACATAACGCCTTCTGCATTTAGGTAATGCATTTGGTTTGTGCCAACATTCAGTCATTGTAGCGCATACGCAATAAGTAAAGTCTCGTAACTTCAAAAATCATTGGCGTGCTTACGCAAATTTTCTACAGGGACAACCTAAATATGCCGAGAAAGGCAGCTTTAATGTTATTTTTATTTATCCTTGTATCTATAAATTATTATATGACCCAGGAACAAAGAAAAATAAATTTAGAATATAAATAAAACCGTTATTCATTGATTAAAAAATGTTCTGTGAAAAACAATTATAAAATACAGAATTAAAGGTAGAAAAATATTTATAATGAAAAACCTGAGTGAAAATATAATTTTCTCTAATTTGCAAGACTGTATAGGCCGTGCAGTACAGGGAATAATAACTAAACAAGACTTTAGGTCATTTTAGGTTGTATTTTTTAGTTCTACAAATTTTACTAGTAAAGTTCAAATTTTTCAAGTTTACGGGCGACACTGCTTTTTGGACAATGCAAAATCGCGGAAAACACACTGCCCATGTCTTACAATGACAAATTGATGCGAATGTTGGCACAAACTTGTGGCTGAAGGCTTTATCTACGTAAGTATATATGATCTAAGTGGAAATGCAAAGCATAACCACAACGAACTCCGTTTTGTTACTGAATTACAGTTTTTAAAAAACATTTCAATTCTGGGTCGCCATTTTGGCATATTTCGAGGTTATATTAAAAAACTAAAAGTATACATATTTTGATGTAGAATACGATTCTAAAGTAAAAAAAACTTTTGAAAATTTTTGGCGGCCATTTTGACCACGTCCCTGAAAAGATATCAAGAAATCGAAGATACCAAATGGTCTTCAGTTTTTGATGTAGAATCCAAATCTGAAATCAAAATTTCAAAATTTAAAAAAAATGCGGACAGACACACAAATTCAGTAAGGACTCCAAAGGAGTTCATTGCAGTTCAGTTCAGTTGAGTTCATAGAGTTATTGTGATAGCTAAAACATGCTTTAGATTTAAAAAAAAAACTTTGTGAAGAGAAAACGATTTTTGAAGTTACCATATTTTAGAAAGGCAGTTTCAGAATTAGGAACTGTCGCCGACAAATTATTGAATATTCTTATCCAATCAGAGTAAAAACCTTGAGATCACCCGCTTTAACTTTTGGTTTACTTACAGTTACCACTACGTACGTCTGCTGCGCAACTAAATTATTATAAATAAACAACTACCAAGGAACCACTCTGCCAAGAATATTGTAACTACCTACTGCATTTGATTTAGTTAAAAAATTCAATCTAATCTAGAAAATTATTTGCCACAAATCTACCCTCAAAATGTACTAATGTGTACGGTAAATACCGTACATTTGGCAACCCTGCTACGGTATGCGCATTCCCATTCCAAAATGTATTTTTTAAATGGCTGCTTTTTAATACATAATACAATCCGCTGTGGACGCTGCTGCACCAAAACATGGCGGTGGGTGGTGAGAGGAGTACTTGTCAGTTGTTACCACTTACTAGAATTCATTGGTTGTTACTAGTGTGTCTTGATATTGTTTTATTAAATGTCATTTTTCTAATGGGTAGAGTAGAGACACATTTGTCAAACAAGAGAGGCAGAAATAAACGTTAGCTCTCTGCTCGCATGACATTTAATAAAACAATATCAAGGCTCACTAGTAACAACCGTAAACAAAGCTATTAAGTTATGCATATTCAATTTTTGCAAAAATGTAAACAGAATTTTAGCTTGGTAAGGAAACGAGAATATCTCATAAGAGCCGTAATTTATACACAGCGTTCACGACGTTTCTTTGTCGTATATAGCTGTGGCAGAATGACAGTTTGAGTATTGTAAACCGGGCTGTTTATATCTATTAACTCGACCTGTAAAATCTTATTGACGCTTAGTGTACTTTAAGGTTATGATTTTATGACAGTTTGACCTCACGCTGTTGCCTTTTTTTTCGTAAATCTGTAAATCGATTACGCTGAAAGATTGTTTTAAGAAAATTTCTATTTCCTGTAAAATATTGAAATTAAATGTTCAAACTTAAGGATAAAGACGGTGTCGGTGATAATTTGTTATACTAGAAAACTCTCCTAATAATATAAGAAATTTATGTGTAATTATGACTACTTTCAGATGCTGGAAATTTAAATGTTACGCAGTAGCGGATCTCTAGTACCGTTTCTTTGTTAAACGATTAAGAACTGTGGCGATACCACGCCTCCTTCCTGCTGTAGAAACTTGCTCTAAGGATACCAACACCTGCACAGCATTTTGCTGCGTTCCATTGCAAGTAATAAAGACCGCTGATGCTCATGTATTTGAAAGTAATAGTAAGTAAGGACCTTTCTGGTAATTTATATAATTCATAATGTCCATAAATAGATCTACGCACGCCATTTACTAAGCGTAGCGACATCTGTTCGAAATATCGGTGTTATCCCTCAATTCTTAGTTCAAGGTCACCGGTCGGCGTTTGGAAATAAAATATTTTTAAATAGTTGGCTTACTTGTTAAATCACGCTATGCCATGGTAACGGCTTTACAAATTGACACTTGTCAATAACGTTAATAACTTAAAGATCTTTTAAATACTTGTTTGAGTGGTGAATGTCAGTGAATGTGTAGGAGCACTAGGTACTGAAGATATTGATTCGATAGTTGATGTAGCTGAAATTGGACCATACTTAGCATCACCTGAACGACGTTCTGGTAGTTTACGAGATCGGCGATCTCGTAAGCTGCTAGAGCAGAATAATGCTTTAGTAAGATTTAAATTTAATCTGTTTGCATTTTAATTGTTGAAAGTCTAGTTGTAGGAAGAGAAAATTGCACGAGTTGTAGATTTGTTATCTGAAAGTAATCGGAATTCTTTATCTGTTAGAAGTTTTTAATATTACGAATTATTTGGATAATAATGGTGAAATGTGTGGAGTTCCACATTCGAGTACAATACACACAGGAAATACTACAGGTAAATTTTAAAAGAAATGCATTAGAAATTACTCTGTTTTCTTTTTCTCATATAATCAAAGCTTACTTCCTCAATTTCTAAAGAGATTTAGATATGTCAATAGCTCAACGCAAAAACTGATAGTAAAAACAGACCTAACATGAACCCTTCAGAAAAACCAGCTGTAAAAAAACGTCGTTTAGGTCATGCTGAAGATGGTCCAATTACAGCTACATCATTTATTGAATCAATATCTCCAGACCTAGTGCTCCTATACATTCGCCACTCAAATTCACCAAAATGGATATTGGTCCAATCTTGTATCCAATCATTTCTGAATTGCCACAACCGAATCAAGATACATAGCATATATGATCATACATCTCAAATGGTAACGTGTTACAAATTAATTTACTCGATATGTACATAGAAAATCCCAATGATTGCATTTTTAGGGTGCCAAATTCACCAAATTGTAAAATGCCTGTTGAAAACTTAGCTGAAATATTTGGACCAACTATTTTGTTGGCCATACTTCGCCTAACCCAAATCGATCTGTGCTGTTTACTAAAACAGAAAACAACTCATGGTTGGTATTTCTTGGAAAGCGCTTTACTGTATAATATTTGATTATTTGTACTAGGTTATGGAGAATCTGATAAATTTACCTAATGATTATTGGGAATCATTTGTAAAGAACAATAAATTAGAAAAACCAGCACATCATACCCTTCAGCAAACTCCAAGTACTGATTCTTTGCTATCTACTGCTCCTGGAGGAATATTACACCTCGACTACGTTTTCTGTATTTAGAGCAATGTTTAAAATAATAAAAATATTTTTTTACACACGCACTTTTTATTGTAAAAATAAGAAGCACTGATTATTCCCAACGCCAACATAAAATTTAAAAATGAGGCTGCAGCTGGTTATATATTCTGTTTAACTTTTATACAAACCTGTTCATTTACTTTCGTTTTGTTATATACGCTTTCTTGTTTATTATCAAATCCTTAAGGTTTTATAATATTTATAATTATTCTTGTTGTGTTTTTTAATAAAGCAAATCTTATTTCCAACCAGCATAAATTGAGTAATTTTGAGATTGACAGGTATAATTCTTTAGAATGTACATTTTACGGGTCCTCCCCGAAATGTTTGGGAATAGGCAACTCGTCTTACAATTCAAAGCCTGCGATTTTTTTTAAGTTAAACCCTTGTTAGTTGAATCACAGTTTGCTGTGAATTTAAAAACTGACAAATGCCAACATTTGTTTGGTTATATTTCCTTTCTTTTAACTTTTGTACAAACTTGTTCATTTTGTTTACATTCTTTTTGTTAAATAAGTTTTCTTGTTTATTATTAAATTTTTAAGGTTTTATTTATAATTATTCTTATTGTATTTTCTAAAAAAGCAAATCTGATTTCTAACCATAAATTAAGGAATTTTAACATAGACATGTATTATAGAAAACAAAATATGCAAACGTGATCCAATTTGTTTTTAAATCTGCAATTACATCAAGATATCTCTGGATTGTAAGACGTGCTGTCTATTCCCAAGCATTCACAGGATTCTGTTTTGAAACATTGGTTTAACAGAATTGGAATTCACAATTCTGTTTAAATACACTGTGGTTGTTTAAAAAAGCAAGTATTTGCAGTAGATTTCATGATTTTACATGGATTTTTATGGCTGTTAGACTTAAAGACAATTGAGTTTCTAATCCTATACAACTCATACTTGCAGCTCTACATAAAGATCTCAGTAACAACAAGAAGGATAGGTATAAAGCTCATAATATTGCAAGAAACGCATTTGGTTGTTCCAGCAGCTAATTAAGAAAATTTATCCAAGAAATTGCAGCAAAATATAAATTTACGCAGAAATTTTAGAATGGTGATAGCCTCTTGTAAAAATAGAAATAGTTCCCATATGTTTGTTGCCATACAAAAGGCCAAGTTTAAATCTCGCCAGTGACAGTATGTTTTCGATTTGCAAAAAAAAGCTTTTTTTAATTCTAAGAAAATTTTGAAATCTTTAACTAAATTTTTATTTACATTCCAAAAGAACAATAGAAATATTAATGAAAATAGACAGAAAACAGATAATATTTTATACAAATAAATATCTAT
>VTPC01003409.1:0-23349 GCA_011009095.1 Ignelater luminosus | reverse complement strand
TTTAAAATAACATTATAACAAATATTCGTTTAATGAAACAATTTAAATATTGTGCGTCAAGTAAACAAATATCCGAACGAAATTGAAAAACAGGGGCGGATTTAGTGCGAATTTTAAAATAACATTACAAATTAACCGATTTTTATCAGAATTGAGCGAATGCTGGGAATAAACACTGTGGATTAAGTTTTGTTAATTTAAAAATTGTGACTAACTTAGTTAGGATCGTGAAGATTGCGAAACCTTTGGTGTTAATCACAAGAACTTATTAATTACACTGTTCAACAAATTTTAATGAAGTTGCTGTTTCTCTATATACATTGGGTGTTTTTTTATAGATTTCAAGGCGCTGAAAAAGAAAATCTTAATAAAAATTTTCTATCGCCCTCCAATTTTAAGGAATTTCATTTTTAATTTTTTACTATACAATGTGTTCAGCGAGGAATGGAACAGCGCAATATCTCGGGAACGAATGCAGATTTTAAAATTCTAAAAACTTTATTTTAAATTTAAGGTAGGGGCACATATTTTGCGATAAAAAATTTTTAAATTATATGCGTCACCGCCATCTGGTTTACTTTTCGAGAAAATATTGTTTATAATGTCGCCAAAGAAAGTAGTATAAAGGAGTTAAATCCTGAGAACGAACTGACCATCTTATAGAACCATTAGTATCTATCTATCGCTTTGAAAATACCTTGTTCAGATGATCTCTTGCTATGTTACTCTTCTGAGCAGGGGCGCCGTCTTGTTGAAAATACATCATCTGCCGCAAATTTAAATTAACATTCTCAAGCAAAAGAGGTAGCTGATGTATTAGAAAATCCAGGTATTGTGGTCCTGTTAAGGTGCCGTTAAAAAAATGTGGACCGGGTCTCCCAATATTACACACCAGACATTTATGCTCCATCTTCTTTGCAAAATTTGTTTCTCTCGTCCAATGTAGATTGTAATGTGAATTATGACGATTGACTATTTTCCCTCATCAGACCACAGAATATGAGCTAGAAAATTTGGAATTTATAAATAAAGTTCCATAAAATCTTCCGTGGCAAAATTAAGTCTACAAATTTTATCGCCGTCGGAAAGTCCATGCACGAAATGAATTTTAAATGGTTTCTATTTATTTGATTTGAATATTGTGTGAACTGAACTAACTGATATAGCACAATCTCCAGCAATAGATCTCACAGACGTGTGAGGATTGCAAACAACACCGATTCTGTTGGCTTCATTTGTTGCTGTTCTTCTTCGATTTGCACATTTACCTTCAGGAAAATAACCAGTATTTCTTAACGTATTAGACGCACGAATAAATGTATTTTTGACTGGATGGTGGAGATGAGGAAATTTATTAGCATACGATAGTTGCACGGCTCTAGCATTTTGCTTACACTATCCATAAATTATTATCATATCGTACTACCTTCATCTGAAAACGCAAACATGATATTAACTGTCAAAGAACGAAACCATCAACGATTTTCAAACTTAAACTTAAACACGTTTTGATGTACATACTCATGTATGTATGTACCTAGGTACGAGTTAAATTAATAAAAATTATTATTTCCCCGAAAAGTAAACCAGATGGGTTGGCAGCAGTTATGAGGAAAGTTATCACAAATATGTTGCAAATTCCAAAATTTAAATAAAAAATAGGTATTCCATTTAAAAGAATTAAGTTAGGTAGCGCCACCTGGCGGTGTCGCATTTAATTTAAAAACCTTTTAAAGCAAAATATTGCCTCTACTTTACATTTATAACAAAGTTCTCAAAATTTTAAAATCTGCATTTATTCCCGAGATATCGCGTTGTCCCATTCCTCGCTGAACACACTGTATAGGGATTTGCATAGTAGTTATAACCATATTACATTTCTTCTTAAATATGCCAATAATATGTTGAAGGTGAAAAAACTATCCGAAACAGTCCACTAATTGATGAAACACAAGTCATTCTCCCACTTTTACACATAAAGTTAGGATTTATGAAGAATTTCGTCAAAGCGATGAGCGAAGAAGAACGTGGATTTGAATTCCTGTGAAACGGTTCTGAAGTGCAGGCGGTTTTATAATAATAATAATAACGAGTAATAAAACAACAAATGTTATTTATTAAAGTTTATAAACAGGTTAACAAGTTGTTACAATTGCTGTGGAACCGTAAAGAACTGATGTGAGTTGATGTTTGGCTGAGATTCAAACACTAAGAGCTATCTGTAAAATGTTGACAAGCTTTATATATACAAATATCTGTGTGCATAAGGAAGGGTTTTTTTGTAGTTCCCAGGCGTTTTCAAGTTTTCAAGAAGTAGATAATTTTAAACGTTCTAAGGAAATATTGCGGTAGGTACTTTAAGAGGAATTCGAAAAAAGCAAGATTCTTTACCTTCTGCGAAAATTTACAATGTGTAACCGTTTAAAATATTTCAAAAAAATATTAAAATACGTTAGAAACGAATTAATTCACAAACGGCAAAACCTTTTTTCTGTGAATATTTTAGCGTGCTAACATTCGAAGATATCTTCAACGAATTACTAGGTACAAGCAAGACTAATTTTCTGTGAAAGTTTATTTGCGCGTCCGTCACACTTGTAGTCAATGTTCCTAAAACGCTAGGCAAAGATTAAAGAGGGCATTTTCGTTGGTCCACAAATTCGGCTCATTACGAATGACAAAAAGTTTGAGGATACATTAGATGATTAAGAAAAAGCAGCTTGAATTAATTTTAAAAATGTTGTGACGCATTTCTTAGGAAATAATTGAAGTCCTAACTACAAAGAGTTATGTAAAGACATGTTAAGAAGTAACCAAAATTTGGGCTATTTAATGTCATTGAAAATTCATTTTTTAGCGTCTCATTAAAATGTTTTCCTTGAAAGTATAGAGCTGTAAATAACGAACACGAGGAGCGTTTCTACCAAGATATTTCTGCAATGGAAGAACGATATCAAGGCAAGTGCACCCCTAATATTCTCCAAGATTACTTTTGAACCCTTATTATTAGAGACGCTACTAATTGTGTGTATAACAGAACATCCACAAAGCATAAATGTTATAAAATTGAGATATTTTAATTTGTCATATTTTTTTTCAGCGTTCCCTAAAATATAAAAATCTCCACTTGCTTTATGAGGAACAGAAATCCTGTTGAACAGTGTTATTAGTGTTTTGTTTCCGAATTTATCGAATATTTTCGTCTATCGTAAATTTGTTAATAAATTCATCGTTGTGTTTAAAAACCTAATTGACTAGCATTGAACATTCTAGGCTTATGTACATTTGTGTCTTAGAGTACGTATCCATGCAGAACTGCTTAAACATTGTTTAAAATACTTTTCTTGGAGTGCGTAATTTCGAACGCACGTAAGGGGTCGTTGACCATTCCGTAAGCCGCTGAAGCTTTGTAAATTTAAAAATACACCGATGGTACCGAGTCCAAGCTTTGGTACCAACTTCTGCCCAAAGTAGAGGACAATCAGCTGTTCTTTTCTTTGACTGTAAGGTACTGATAGTAATTTTCTGCTCTTGTCTTTGAATTCTTGAAAAATCGGTGTTTACCTTTTTGCTAAATTAAATTTGCCGCCTTCACTGTCCTTGTACAGCCAGGAATGAGCTTGTAACTAACATGCCTTTTGTTGTGAATTCTTTTCAGAATATCTTGAATTGTTCAGGTGGGTATTCCTTACGTTTAAAAATGACAAAATATCAATTTGCGATAGCTAATTATTTGAACCAAGTTTCTCAACCTTAAACTGTACTAGAGAGCACCAACTCATCAAGTCTTTGCCACAAATCTCGTGATACTTGCTCTGAAAGCTCTAGAACACATCTATATGTAACTCAAAGCCAAACACGCTACAAGTCGTCGTTACACCGTATAACCAATGCTCTAGCAAACACCCTAAAAATAGGAAGGTACAGGTAAGGAATACAAAGTTGTCTGACAAGGAAAATACATTGAAAAATAATAATCACAAATGGCGTTAAAGATGATTTGATGTACATAATGTAAGTGTACTCAATAACTTTGAAACTACCAGTTGCTACTAAAGATCATTAAAAATTAAGCTATTGATTTGATGTATAATGAAGTTGTTAGTCCTACGCTCTCCTATTGTTTGAAATGCAGACAAACGTAATTTACTTTGTAGTTTTGTAATGTTGTAAAATAAACATGCTTGATTACATCCAGAATAAAATGCAAGACTCTAAACATTTCTTTCATTATACGGAATTAAACATCGCGAAAGGAATCGACATAGTCGATAGTAAATTATGTTAGAATATGTTAAAATAAACATACAGTTTGTTATTGTAATTCTTTTAAAGCACAAAAGGAAAATTCTTCAATTAGGATAATAATAATTAAAGCTTTTTCTTTATAAGCAAGTAATAAACCTCCCCAGCTCTTTGAAAATTCAAATCTTTTGCAGCATTATCTGTTTTTCATTACAGCTATTGAATATCTCACTTCACACTTTAGTAGCCGCCTATCTGTAACTATAAGCCTTATTACACACAGTGAATTGTTACAAGAAATGGTTCGTTGCACATTATATAGTATGTTATAACCTTTGTTGTGTTTGTAAGCATCCTAAACAGCTAATGTATAAAATAAATTCCTTTCCTAGAAACCAAATACCCTAATAAAAGGAAATACAACAAGAAACAGCTCTGTGTGTAGGTACTAACAATGTTTTAATTAATACCAAAACCAGGGCACATGCAGAATTTTATAATATTAAATGAACAAACGACACCCTTTCATGGGAAGAATTTTACGTCATATTGTTATGTTAACGAACTAAACAACGGACGGCCAGGTTTAAAAGAAGCATTTGCTAAAACTCCAACAAAGGATGTACATGACGTCTAACTTTTCGCGTGTATTACAATTATTTTAAAGGAATTCTGCTGTTATCCCTTAGTATCTGAAACAAACATTCCAGTGCCGATGCACTTTTTCCTTTGTTGTCTTCATCACTGTTTGTTTTTGATGATATATCTAAGTTTTTATTGTATTCAAGCCATTTATTCCGCTTTGGTTATCATGAAATGATGCTATTTTAAGTAAGTTACCAAAATATTGCTGCAGTAGTAGGTCCACTGGGATACATAAAAGGGTAAAAATATAGAGGCTATTAAAGATTAGAATCAAAATAGGTTTATGTCTACAAACACTGTTTGTATTTTTATTATTCAAATATCGAGTAAAACAGCTTCGGTTATTTACATACGTTAGTTTGTTGTTTGATTATCACTTTTATAAAGCACCATTTTGTCGATTGTCGGTGCTGCTGCAATTAAACAACTGCAAACTCTTGCTTGCGTTCTAGAAATTTGTTTTCAATTTCAATCAGGCAGTAGTATTGACTGCCAAGGTGGTTTTGTGTAAACTTCCTCGTAGGCCATTTTTCTAACTATATAAGATGCTTTGTTTATAATTGTATTTCATACAAACAGTGTATATTTTCATTTTAGTTTTTGTTTTGTGCCCTTTTGATATTCTTTTGATGTCTTTTAAATATCAATGACGTAGCCTGTACTGCAATGTTTTGCTAAATATTTATGTGGTTGGCTCCGTCACTTATATGTGAATGACACGGAAAAGCCTAACAATTTCGTTCTTTACAGGTTTATTAGACCGTGCTAAGCTCTTATTGCAAGCCCAGCTTGATGCTGTTGTCGAGAAGATTCAGTTGGATTTATCAGATTTTGACTTTGATTCAGATGATTCCATCCAAGATCCTGGTTGGTTACCTTACAGTTCATCGAAAGAAAAATCCTTAGAAGGTTTAGATATAAGTTTTTCTGGATCTTGCAGAAGCCGACGATGAGATAAAAGAAGCAGAGCTCTGACAGAAGCCAACAGTAACAGATGCTTGGACTGATTATCAAGGTAAGCACAAGGATTTTCCTTTTATTGGTAGGGAAAGGCTACAGCAACAGATATCACCATACTGTTAACCTCTCAATGTCTTCAATCTAATTGTGGATAATGACATTATCAAATATATAGTCACAGAAACAAGAACAAAACGCTGCTATTCACTATCACCGAAAATATGCACGTATCAATAAATGGGTGCCAACAACTACCGATGAAATTAAAAAGGTCTTTGGGCTAATAATATAGATGGGCCTAGTCAAACTTGGAAACCTGACTTCATATTGGGATACGCGACCTGTCTACAGGTTCCAGCTTTCAAGATCTGTCATGTCTAGGAACCATTTTCAGTTTTTACTGAGTAAGATCTACTTCACGAACAACGATACAATTAAAAAAGGAGATCGCTTGGGCAAAATTCAACATCTCGTGGACCTCTTACAAAATAAATTTCAAAGTTTAGCTTTCCCCTCTTAAGACATTGTTGTCGATGAGGCTTTGGTTCCGTGGAGGGGTCGCCTTATATTTAGGCAGTACAACCCAAACAAAGTCCATTGATATGGAATAAAGCTTTATAAGCTTTGCCCTACCACTGGGTATACATGGGCTCTAAAGGTTTATAAATAAACGTGAAATTGGATTGACAAGAAAGGTCTGCCTAGAGTTCTTAAATAGACTTTTGGATGAAGGGAGAACGTTCTTTGTGGACAATTTCTATACGACCTACGAATAAGCAAAAGAGCTATTAGAGAAACGCACTCAGTTTGTTGGCATTTATAAAGCCAACAGAAAAGGCTTTCCTGAAAAGGTTGTTTTGGCAAAACTCAAACGCAGCAAAGTCATTTCAAGAGAGGATTCAAATAGCATCGTATGTCTAAAATGGAAAGACACCCGTGATATTAGATTCCTGTCAACGAAACACGTTCCAGTTTTGGTCGATAACCAAAACAAAAAGTCAACCTCTAGTACTAGCCATAACCTGATTACAGGAAGTGCTCTGAAGGATTTTGCTCAGCCCTCAATTAGTACTGCTCATAGCCCAACCCCCATTATCTATCAAAATGCCACGTGAATTCCTGAGAACCCAAGAAAAGAGAGAAGCAGAAAAAGTAAACACCCTGCAACAAAACCACCGGCTGTTCTTGCTTAGAATAAGGGATAATCTGGTATTGACCTTTCGGATCAAATGGAGTCATATGCCACTACCCTACGCAAGGGGGTTAAATGGTACAGAAAACTTGGTATCGAACTACTGTTAAGAATAACTCGTCCTACATCTGCACGTTCAAGATCTGCTGCAAATTCTCATTAGCTAATTTAAATGGTGAATGAAGATAGGAAAGAAATACGCAGAAAGTCAACAATTTTACTTCTACGTATTAAGCAAAAAGAAATTTGTCAATTCAAGTTCCTCAATAATTGTACTTGAATTAACATCCTTGGGCAATCACAGAATAAAATCATAAAGAGCAATTTCCTGCTTCACTTCAATAGATAATATTATTAACAGACTTGCTTTTTAAGAAGAGTTAAATATAAACACGAGATAGTTTCCGATTGCTGCTGTTCGGTATCCTATCAGCATCAACAAATACGATCAGCCGTTTCTACGACATAAAGGGTATTTGACAATTGGTAGAACAGCTTCATATACCCATATTCCCTATGTAAAACTGAGACGAAAATGTTTATCAAAATAAGTTTCTGGATGCGTAATTGCTCCTCGACAAAGCAATTTAAGAACTTTAAATCTGGTAACATAGGACGAACATACAAACAATAGTTATAAAGATACAGTAACCAAACGACCCTCACTTAATTTATTTAAGATTTAAAACAAATTAATAAACTTATAAATTAGAAATTAACCCAAATTGATCGTAAAAACTAATCTTGGTTTAAGAAATTTTCAAATTGTCCTCCGTTATCTTCCAGGCAAGCGGTTGCTCGCAATGGTACTGCATTATGCCTAAGTCTTTGTGGAGTAATTAATTGTACACTGTCCATTATTTGTGCTTGCAGGCCTTGTAAGTTTTCTGGAGGTGATTGGTAAACCATGTCCTTCAGAAAACTCCAAACGAAAAAATTCAAAGGATTTAAATCTGGGAACCGTAGTGGCCACGATATGGGCCATTATGACCCATCATCTAACGTTACGGAAAATTTTTGTTCAGCCTTTCTCGACGTTATAGGCATAAAGAGCTGATGCGCCATCATGCACCCAGATGAGTCCATCTCGCAGAATGAGTAAAAAATCGTCTATCAGTTTATTAATGAATTAAAAATAATTTTTTTCATTCAGGCGTTGTTGTGATAAAAAGTTAGATCTAATAATGCTAATACCGAAATCCAAACATTTAAAGAGAATCTGACCTAGTTTCTAGACGATCTCATGAATGTGGATTTTTGTAAACGCACTGATTCATATTGTGACAATTAAAACTGCCGTCACTTGAAAAAAATGGTTTCATCAGTCCACAATATCCGCTTTGTTAGACTTTTAGAATTTTCTGTTATTTTGCAAAATTTGATAATAATATCCTTTTCTAATATTGCAAGTGCGAGGAATAACCATTGTCAGTTTTTTAGTTTATGGAGTATTTCTTGTTCAAAATTTCCAACCCTATTTGGCCTGTGGGAAAAAAAGAGACATCTATGAATATTTTCGTACAGGAGTTTTCTTGTCAGTTTTAGTGGGGAAATGTTTTTTCGTAAAGCTGTTCTGCCAATTGTCGAACACCCTGTAGAATACAAGTTTAAAATTATGTTTCCGTTATGTCATCTGTTAATACTTATCAAATGATTACTGTTCATAAGTATAAGCATAAAAAATTACGAATTATTCTAATCATTTCAACATATATCACCATCATTTTTAAATGCCAAAACCTGTTCCCATGTTCTAACCAAAAATTACCGCGCTAAAATATGGCAGCTGTGTTGGTCTTACTTCTAATTTGCCTGTTGCCTTCTGTAATGGCGTGACAGTTGCAACCCTAGCAACATTTAATTTATTTGTTTTTAGCTCTAGAGTTAGTTAGTTGTATCCCATACTAAAGCTTATTTGCTATGAAGATCACCGCTTTTGTTATTCTTCTATAGCAGTGTGGTTGCTTTTGCCAATAGAATGTCTAGCATATCCATCAAGTTTGAAACGTGCAAAGCAATATCATGCATGAGAAACAAATTCAGAACAGTCAAAACGATTAGATCTGTGGCAATTCTTTTTTCAAAATTAAGTGGTTCAATTCTACCACGTTAAAGAGATGTTTGGCATCACCGTTACTCTCTGAATCTTGTCCAAATTACACGGAGAGATGCTGTGTTACACAGTTCAATGTCTTTTATAGTTCAAAGCATCTGCTGTTTAGTATAGAATTTATTTGTTTAATTAATATAAATCAGAAACTTTTTGGCTGTAGGGGCCGTTCTGTATGTATAAACCACTTCCACTTAGTAGCAATCTCCTTATCTGAAATAACATAAATAAAAGTATGTATAAAATAAAAGTATAATAAAATTAGAAAAACAGAATTATTCTTTTTATTTTACCAAGCTCAAACCTGAATTTCTAAAAGATGTTTTCGTAATGATGGCACTTCATCTTTTGAATCGTAGCCGGATGCCGCAATGCAAGAATGATAACATTTACAACCGCGGAAAACAAAATTCCGATCGCATCCTAGCCATCCACGCTGTATCAAAACTAAATTATCATCAGACTCAGATAAACAAGTCTTGAAAGTTACTCAGCAGATTGCGTCAGTCCACTTTATGGTAATGTACAGTTTAAAGTTTTTTATTCTGAAAGTAAAACAAGTGTATAGGTAAAAATATTTCATTATGAAATAATAAAAAAGAAGAACCTAAAGGACAATTTTCTTTCAGGAATTGTTAAAGTAACACCAGATACTAAAATTGACGTAGAGTTCATGGTCTCGAACTTACTAATTATTATGTACTCATTATAAATGTTTCTGACAAGGGTATCTGGCAGGAAAACAAGAAACAACAACAATATAGCGTACCATTATTCTGGCACCATGTACCAAAAAGATTTAAACCAATGGCAGGTAATTTCGATGAAATCGCCACTCTATCTAAACCCACCAATGTGCCGGAGATTGTAACCTAATATGCTCTTCAGTGGATAAGTAATCTAGAAATATGAAAATTTGGTATAGTAAAGACGAAAAGTTTTTTCATCTGAACATAACTCTGACTGTAAGGACAGTGCACTTTTGGCTGCTGATGACAAGCCCACCCGTAACGAAAAAGTGCAATAGCAATTTAGTAGCATAGCTTGTGCTCCCCCCCCCCGAGATTTGTACAGGATTAACAGATCATCAGCAGAAGCTAAAGCCCAGATTTTTAGTTTGCTTGCAATTCGGCAAGTGATACCAATGATACTCTACTTAATAGTAGGTTACAATGAGCAGGAGAAGATTTTGGAGAACTCCTAATAGGAACGCCTTATGTACTGAGTTAACTGAGGATGGGTTTTCGAAAGTCCAAAATTAAGATATCGTAAGATCCTACTCTTTTGCGGCATGTCCTGATGATATCCTGTAAGATGGTATTAGTTGCCAAGCAATCGTCACGTTTAATAATCCTACTTGTAGTGGATTTAAAGGGAGGATGGAAAATCTATGTAGAACTCTAGAGAAGATATTTAGACATGATGAAGAGCAGACGCCAATTGTTAACTTTTTTGGAATTAAGGTAAGATTTCCGGAAGGTGGAGGAACAGAGTAGTGGGATAGGTGTAACAGCATGGTTGTTGGTTTCATCCCGAATCTGATAGACTACGAATTTGCCATGCCTATGTATTATTTCTAAGAAGAGCTTTAACTCGAAAAATATCTCTGATAGCTCCCAGTCAGGTGGTCATCGTAACTATAAATTACACAACATATAATAGACGATTCCAAAACCTATTAATTGCAAAGTGACAGGTCTCAAAGACAGCAATTTGTACCGTTTATGTTTTCACATATGTACCAATGGGTTTCGTCTAATGCCATTTTATCTAATGGTAATTCGTCTAATTTCATTTTGTCGCTATTTTGTCTAGTAGCTTACTTCGTCTAATTCCAGTTTGCCTAACGCAACAGAAAAAATCAACTAGTGTGTACTATACTTGCAGCGCCAAATAGATAGAATAATCACGTGTAATTCTCGGATATTCCCCAAAAAGGGAAAATTCCCTCAAGTTGCAAGTTGTTTACAAGATATGTGGTGTGAACGGGACGCTGTGGTTTTCTTGACCGATCAATAGGAACGCTATTTTCTAAACTGCGTGCTGATAATGCGTGTTTATAACTCGATCTGCTTGACCCGGCAAGTATAGGTAAGGTTATATGTTGTTTGTTATGTTATCTTTTTAGTTTTATATCATGAAACACAAACTTATTCGTTGGGTAAGCCAAGAAGAGTCATGCAGAATGGACGGGTGCTTGGAAATTATAAATTAGTATTAGAGTTAAACGAAGTACCTTTAGACAAAGTAAATCATTAAACAAATTGGTATTAGATGAGATGGTATTATACAAAGTGCATTATTCGACGAACTGGCAATAGACAAAATGGAATTAGACAAAGTATGATTAGACGAAATGGCGAAGGTTCACATACCAATACCACGATTAGTTTTAGTCATACTAAAACGTGTTCTCTGTGTCGAAAGAAGCTTGTAAATTTTAATCCAGCTCTTAAAACTTGCCTCATTCTGGAGAAATCGATCAAACCTGCAATAAATTAAACAACATGATTACGTATGTAAAAAAAGCTTTTAGCAACTTACTCACGATATTTGTTTTACTAAAGAGAGACTCATCCGTTACGTTACAATCGATGACCTTAGTCACGTATAGATGAAATGTGTCATCGTTTTTCCGAAGAATTTAACTATAGCAAAGTTATCTAATTATAACTCATTTATGTCAACTTCGATTTGGTAAATGACTTTATTTTTAAATTTTAAAAAATGCCTTTCCTAGTTTCGTTTCTACATTTTATTTCATGTTGACTATTTTGGAGGTCAATGTAAGAAATTTGACATATGCAAGACCTGTTTTATTACGTTTTCTTTTCATTTTTTGCGGTGAAAATATGTTAGATGCAACACGTATATACTGAACGTAAGTGCTGCTGTTTTGCCGTGCTCAACCGTAACAGTTTTTGTCATTTCTCTTTTGCCGACAAGATTAACACGTTTAGGTAATTACTTGGGATCTTGTAGCATTTTATTTATGGGCAATTGTTATTTTTCAAGTATTTCCTTTAAATTTTAAAAATGCTAATTCAGTTATTGTCTGTTGAATCCCATTGTTATTTTGTCTACTTACTAAATTGCTTCATATGTCATTGACTTAGAAAAACCACAACAGAGAATTGTTACGAAATGATAAATAATTATATCGACACCAAATAACCTCACAGATGTTAGAACAGAATTTGCAAGCAGATTGTATGAAAGTTGGTGAGGATTACTTTGGACAATTTTTTTGTTTGTTGTTCTTAAATTAAGAATCAAAAAGTGATTTGTCGCAAACTAATCGATAGATTTTGATAAAATTTACATGATTGTCTAGAAGATGAAAAGACTTTTTTACTCATGTGCCACTTGACCCTCTGTGCTGTTTAAATTTGTTTTGAAGTTATCGAACGGAACAAAATCGACCTGTTTGTCAATTTTCTAAAATTTGATATATCCTCATGGCCCACCTAAAACGTTTTGGTTACGTTAATGTTCCTTTTAGATACATAATGAAGAAAAAATGCTTAAAACCTTTTGAACAACTTTATTAATGCATACCCACGTCCGTAAATCAGTTTGCGTTGCGTTTACTGCTTGCAGCTGTAACTAAAAGGTTTAGCAGAATATTGTTTACATAAAATTCAATTAAGAAGGTTAATGCAGTACGTGCAGGAGCGAGTAGTATAGCACATTGAAAATGTTCAGAAGTGTGTCTAGCAGAAAAAGAAATTTAATTAATAATAATAATAAATATTCTGATTGTGACTTTGAAACAATGCTATTAGAATAAAAAAGATCTTATTATTCTCCATGCAAAGAGAAACAACTGTGAATTGTTTCCCTTGCTATGCAAAGGAATAGTTTAGATTAAGTTTATCTAGTACATATATTTCGAATTGCAGAGAAATTAATTGAATGGAAGAGAATTCTAAAATTCGAAATAGTTGCTAAAGTTGCTTTTTGTTAACAACTGTTAGTTAAAGGGCACCTTGAATTGAAAAACTATAAAAGAAAAAATTCTGCGTTACGACTCCAGCAATTAGCACTAATATACTTCAAACACAGCGTAAATTCTTTTATTTTTGTTAATACAGGGTGTAATATTTCAGGTAGAGCATATCAACGCTACTCGATTCTGCATCAAAAACTATGCAAGAAACTCGAGTACCAATTTATTGTTAACTCTTCGGTTGTGGAAATATTAAGAGTCGTATATTTCTTTTTATAATTTGCTTATGAATGCTCAAAATTATTAAATAAAGTAATCACCCATAGGTCAGGTACCAGAAAATATAAGTCGATCACATTTTTCTTCTATTTACCAAGAATTTTCTTTAATTACTTAATTTATGGACTCTTTAATATTAATTCCGTTTGTACATATGTTATTCCTTAAAAAATTACATTTTATCTTTTCTATTCTATAGAATAGAATCTTCAAGTTTGTTAAATCATTTCTTCCCCGAATTCTGTAAGAAAATGTTATCTTCCCTTATTAAATGCAGTACCTAAAACCATTGTATATAATAAAATTGCTTCTAGTTTTAAATTTTATAAATTTAAATACAACACTTTGAGATAATTTTTCTCTTAAAAAGTTATTCTTTGAAGATTTCACGTTCGCTTGTATCATAAGGCTGTAACTGCCTAGTTCAGGGCAAAATTAGCCAGCAGGGCATTGCTCGCAACTCCTAACCGATTTTACTCCATCTTCTCGCTGTGTCTAATGGGATGATTGACCAATCCCTTTGAGAGTTGGAGAATTGCCACTACAAACGACAGTTCAAGGAGAGCTTTGTTAAGTGTCGCGGGATCTTTTCAAGTGGTTGAGAAGCATCCGCATAGGTTCTGTATGAAGTCTGAGTATACACTTTGTGAATGATTTCTGTCTCCGACAATTATATCCTGACAATTCCTGGAATTTACCAGATGTGTCGCTTTTGTGTTAGCGGTTAAATAAACTTCCGTCTTATCGACGGATCCACCAAGCTAATCTCACACTGAGCTTTTAATAATTTTATCTTTCCGGCTCTCTTATCGTTTCCCGTGCATTTCGAAGAAACCCTGTGTTGATACAGCGTTGCCTGTGTTTAACCGTTTCCGTCGAATCTTCTACGAGAATTGTGCTGCCTCGCATTTAAAGGCGATAAAAATTACACCGCCGTCAAATCTCTATTTACAATACCAGTATGTACGTGAAGTTGTCGCTTTGTCACTAGAAATAAACTGTGTTGGTTTATTAAAAAGAACTTTGTGTAAACCAGTGTGCAGTGAAATGTTGTACTTTGTGCCACAAACGTGGACACCTTTTTGGATTAGTTCCGATATCAGTGTAAATACTTTTACCATTAAATTTGTAACTTGTGAAAGAGCTAAAGTTGGCACAAATCGTCTCGCAACCGTTGAACTTGGTTGCTTGCCAATGTGAATTTTTCTTCGATTCGTCACCGGTTCGCTTTGGTGACAAATAGATTAAGAATTACTTTGTTGTAACGTCATTTCACATTAGTGAAAAACCTTGTAATAACATTTTACTTAGTTGAAATCTGCTATTTTTTAGATTGCTAACGTGAAGTTAAATAGTTGAAATTTCTCAGTTTTGCAAGTTTAACAATGGTCTGATTGAATTATCGAAAATTAACACTTTAATCTTTGTTTTGATGATTTATACATAAAAGGTTTCTTTCGTTATATAACCTGAGATATTAATAACTTTGCGAATTTGCCTTTCGTAAAAGTTTATTTTAATATTTCACTGGATCCAAAGCTAAATGAGAAAACACCTGAAGGTGACGACCTAGTTAATATTTTTATATTTACGTGTGCTTCCTTTTACAATCGATCGCAATTTAATATCCAAGAACGTTTTGCGTTATCAGTATTTTGTTTTTGCATTCATGAAGTCAGGCGTTGCCCGTTAGTTCGTGTATGTTAAATATTTGCTGTGGCCAATTTTTATCGCTTATCTGATTGATATCAATATTTATGCATTTTCTTTCCTCTGTTTGTGTTCATGTTGAACCGATTTTTATGCAGTGTAACTATCAGGACCTCTGTACTCTGTTTATTGTTTCAATTTATGAGTATGCCAGTAGATTTTGTTATTTCACGTTTTGACGTTTTTTTTTTTTTTTTTTTTTTGGAAATAACGTACTAATAGATTGTTTCAGATATTAGCTGTTTTGAAGCCAGTGGACGTCAACCTTCACCTACATACGCAACGTTAGTTTAATCTCGTACTGAGGACGTAAGTATCTTCAGAGTGAACAGTACAATCTCGTTTCTTTCTGTTTGTGTAATGTTAGAACCTGAAGAGCTTCTCGTATAGTGACCTAGATAAGAAGATCAGTTGCAGGATCTCTCCTTCGAACTAGGTTAAGGAAATTCTTCTGCGGTTGGGGCCCTCTCTATTCCAAATTTCTTAAAGATTCTCGTACCTGCACTACCGTCTACCGCCGGCATTAGGCCCTCCTTGCTCACGACTCGCCTCCAGCCTTTAAGAGCTAGTTCAAAGCTGGCATATCTGTTAATATTATGTTTTATATACCGAAAGAGTTTTTAAACCCGTAATTACCCGTAACAAGGTAACCACGTTAATAAACTTATGACCTATTCTTGCTCTACTTACAATTTTCATACAGCGTTGTAAGTATTAAGAACTTTAAATGGCCTTTATTTCAAAAAGTATGCGTTTAAGACAAACATTTTTATAACATTTTTTGTTCAATTTTTCAAGGAGAATCGAGTGGGGCTAATATTCTCCACCTGAAATAATACACCCTGTATAAAATTTATGCGTCCATTTTCTACCATAGAGTTTTAAGTTTACTAAAAACTCTGTAACTTGCCGTGGGTATCTACTCTACTTTTCTCAGAAATTTAAATAGGAATAACTATTTAAATAATTACTAAACATAAATTTAGTTTTAATCTTTACGTATATGTTGTCCCTAACTAGTTTATTTTAAAAACAAACAGGTTTAGCTTTTCTGAAATTAACCTGAACTATTATTCTCAGTAAAAGAGAATTAAGTGTAAATGACACAGACTACGAAATCATAAAGCTACTTCAAATTACTTTAACAGACATTAAGGGACTGCAAATGGGTAGAGTCAGAACTGATTACAAACTTAAATGAGAGCGTTGAGAGATTTTATATAGTTTTATTCGGTGAAAATGGTAACCTTAATTAATGCATTACACAGAAAAGTATGCAAACTCACACAAACATTTATTTTAAACAAACTATTTCAATTTTGTGTTATTATGGAAGCAGTAGACGATGGTACTGTATGTTTTAAAACAAAAGCATTTAGTCCGTTGTTAAATTCTTTTCATACAGAGAAAATGTAAAACATTCTTTTCGCAGTCACTACATCAACAATAAAGCTTAGTATATCATTGTGAAATATAGAGAGAAAACCTAAGAAATAAGTTTGCTTTTAAATATAAAAATTTTTCTTAAAGGAACTTTATAAAATTATGTATAATATGCGTCAGAAATATGAAAAAAGGTACTTACAATTACTGAAATGAAAAGTAAACCAAGATATGCAAGACGTTCTAGTTGTTACATTTAAAACGTTAGAGAAATAATTTTGCATTTCTCAATCTCTCTAAAGAAAGATAACAGCTAAACTTAAATGTAGCGATCTAGACAAACCTGTATTGTATGGGAAATAAGAAAATGTTAAAATATCATAATGTCTTATTTAAAAAAAAATCAAATTGAGTTACTTCTTGATTAACCTTTACAAAAAAAAAGATTCAAATTAAAATTTTAATAGTCGTTTCAAAAGAATGGAGATTGAAATAAAGAAATAAAATTGTTAAAGAATTTTTTCTAAATGATTTAGTCTAAAAAAGTTTCCTAATAATAAATAATCTTTCGGGTACGAAATTGAATTCACCATCGACCCCAGTAATCAATGCCCAGATTGAAACAGGATTTTTCTTGAAGGTTATGGACCCAAGAGCAAGCCACTAATAAATATAAAGTTACAGATAATAGCGAATATTGAACAAATATCAATTAATAGACGCAGATTTGGTTAGTTAATACAAACAGTAAGATTGGTTCAAGGAGGCCATGACAGTTATCGTATCTGTAACATTATGTTGAGCAAACAATGTCAACAAAATTTTTTCTTGGGGTTTTGTTGTGACACAGTTTGATGGTAACACGAAATATATAAATATGATGCTTTAAAAAAAAATTTAAAGCATAAAGAATAAGTTTCCCAACAATTAAAGATTTTTGTAACCTGTAATTACTTCGTATCTAAGGGGTAGTAGCAGTAATTTTCCAGGATTTGAGTAAATACTAGGCTCTACAGTACCCTTATATAGGCCAAATGGGCCAATATACACTCGACGTACTAGTTGCCCAACCCTGATGTTATATAGATACGAGGGCGGTTCAATAAGTACCCGTGTTAGAAATGAAGCCACAATTTTTTTCAAAAATTTTTTTTTTATTTTTCAACGTAGTCTCCTTTTAGAAATATACACTTCTCCCATCGTTCCTGCCATTTTTTTAACACCTCCAAAAAATAGGATTTGTCGAACTCTCCAAAATACGCCTCTATCTCGGCGATGACTTCCTCGTTTGAGCTAAATTTTTTTCCCGCGAGTCATTTCTTCATGTTAGGAAACAAGAAAAAGTCGCAGGGAGCCAGATCGGGCGAATACGGGGGGTGCGGCAGCAATTCATGCAGTTTGGCGGCGACAACTCCGGATGAATGTGCTGGTGCATTATCGTGGTGAAACAGCACCTTCTGTTTTGCCAAATGCGGCCGTGTCTCCTTCAAGTTTTTGTCGAAGCTGTCTAATAACTCACTGTAGTATTGTCCAATGATCGTTCTTCCTTTTTCTAAAAAATCCATGAGGATGACGCCGTTCGCATCCCACAAAATCGTCACCATGACCTTTCCGGCCGATGGAACCATCTTCGCCTTCTTTGGAGCAGATTCACCGGGAGAAATCCATTGTTTTGATTGTTCCTTAGTTTCTGGTATGTAATGATGAATCCAGGTTTCATCAACGGTGACAACTCGACGCAAAAACTCCTTCGGATTTCGCTTAAATTGCTCCAAACACTGCTTCCAAGTTAACAGCCGCATCCGCTTGTTGTCCACCGTTAGCAATCGCGGCACCCATCGCGCCGACAATTTTTTCATCGCCAACTTATCATGTAAAATATTAATTGCCGTTCCGGTCGACACACCTACGGCCTCTGCTACTTCACGCACTTTCGTTTGTCGATCAGCGAGAATCATGTCGTGGACTTTTTGAATGATTTCCTCGGTAACCACGTCTGCCGGGCGTCCTGGTCGCTCCTCATCAAAAACGGATGTTTGCCCACGTTTAAATTCGTTGAACCAATATCTAACTGTGGTCATAGATGGCGAAGTGTCCCCATAAACAGCATCCAACTTTACTTTTATCTTCTCGCATTTTTTCCCATCCAAAAACAGAAAGCGAATTACCGAACGATACTGCTCTTTTTCCATCTTAGCTAAAATCACGAAACACGTCTTACTCAAATGGCCGTCAAATCCAAACTAACCTATCAATCAGTCTGCAATTTGTTATACCGTCGTTTGATAGATGGCAGCACACGATGATAACACCAACTTCCCTCAGGAACGACTTCTGTCGTCAAACACGGGTACTTACTGAACCGCCCTCGTACTATTATCATTTAAACCTTTTTTTGTACATGTCTTTTGGTACAAAATTCATCATATTACTTTATTTGTTTGAGGTTATTGCGAGATAATTTCCATTCTTTTAGTCAAAGCGTTGAGGAAATTTTTGTTAATAGGTAACATTTTAAGAAATCCAGTTCTTCTTTCGGAGATCAGACAATTCATGTTCTTGTTTTTTCAAATCTACACTTTTCAGATTACTTCACTTGTTTGATAAATTATTTTTATTTGTTATCCATTTTTTGATTTTCATTATTGAGGTTGTATTTGGAATGGTCACGTTACCATTATTACATAGTTATCACCATAATATTTTATTCATGTATGATAGTTAGCTAATAAACGGATGAACATCCTTGTTGATGCCTTGATTTAGAATTTATCGCGTTTGTTCATTAGTTTCATATTGTTGTGTTTCTGTTCTCCGGAAGCTGTGTTGCATTGTTCGAAGGACCATTAATAAATAAACACTTTGAATTTAATGCATTTATTGAACTAAACTGTCGACGTGTGTATATCACGAAGTGTCTGTCGAAGTGCCACCACTTCTATTTTCTCCCTTAAAAACCTTGAGTGTGGATAGGGGTACAACTCCACCACTGTGGGTGCAACCCTTACAGATTATAAGTTCTCAACAAGTTGTATTTACAATATTGCATCGTTTTATTTGTTTAACACGAAAGTTTATACTGCAAATGCATAAAACAAAGGTTCATACTACAGAAATTGTCGCTAAATGCTTTTTGAAATATTGTCAAAAGAGTAAAGCAAACATTCAAGTGAGGTACGCAGTATTAATACAGTGTGTTTCAGAAAAGATGGAACACTCATCTTCCTTTTCTGTGCTCTGCTCGTACACGTGTTGGAAATACAATATTTCTCTTTCTACACTGGGTCGCTCTAATGACGCGTTATTTATTATCAAGTTGAAAAAAAATATGTAAAGATCATTTGAATGTGTTAAGGATTTTTATATAATGGAAAGTACCTACCTATTTCGCCTTTCTAGAATTCTAGAGATACTACAGAAATAACCTGCTCCTTTAAAGAATAATAAAAAAATTTAATAACAAGCAAACTAGGTATAAGCAGAGGCTGTAAGTAGAGCGTGTTGATGTAAAGAAGAACATACTGTAACGCGCCACTTCTAGAATATTCTAGAAAAAGTCCCGAACAGTCTCGAACAAGCTGGTCGAATGTGCTGGAGAAATCTCGAACTATCGAGGCTCTTCCACCGTCGAATGTCCCAGAAGGAACGCGAACTTTCTGGGCCCATCAAGAACCACGCAGAAACAAATATAAGGCGGCGTTGACCGAGCAGAAGGCAGTTCTACAGTCAAGTAGCTAGTAGTTACGAACGAAATAAATGTTAAATAGTGATAAATAAATTCTTCTGTATATAAATAAATAAATAATTTAGTGTAAATAAATACTGGAAATAAATTGTAATAAACTAAGTGAAAATAAATATTATTAAATATAAATAAACGTTTTATATAAAAAGAACATTACAATACTGTATATTATCAAAAGTGCTAAGAGTTCATTTATAACAAGGTTTCATAATGGTGAAAACTGTTCAGTACAATTGTGAAGGGTCAGCCAGGTAAATAGAAGTAAACTCTGAATCTTTTAGAGATCCCCCGTATAATATTTGAAATGCAAGCTTCAAGTATTATTGATTTCTGTTAGAAAACAAATTGAAACATATAAATTCTGAAAGAAGATCTAACAATATCGCTTTGATGTATTTGTTTCTTCGCATTGCGAACTGTTTGGAAAGAAGGAAATAGTAATTTAATCTTTGGTGTTAGCTTCTTATTTCTCAATGTTTTCATTTTGTTGTCTTTTATTTTATTTCCTAAACAATTTCCAGGCATTCTGTGTATTTACATCTGTTATACATTACAAATTAATCATTTCTTTAGGGAACATTAAAATCTGTTCAAGACAGTACGACATTAAATTTTAAACTTATTATGAATGCTACCGACGTAAAGTTAATTATTTATTCATTTATACTGATTTGTTCCCCGGCCTATAATTTATTTCAATTTCACGTTTTATTGATCTTGAGAAAGAATTTTGATTTTACCAATTTATCTGAAAAAATAGAAAATCGGAGGTTACTTTTCAACTCACGTCTTCAGTAGTTTAACTGAATCCTGCTGGAGTTAATCTCATAACTTATTCTTCTGAAAGCTCGTCATCGAAATTTCCATATTCCAATCGGAGTCACGATCATTTCCGCCCATTCTTCGTACTTCTCTTCTGTTATTTTTAAGGCGAGTGCGTAGGGTTTCCTCATTAATTCTGTAAATTAACGGATGTCACTTAACGGTGTCAAGAAAAACTTAAAGTGACACGAATCTGCCACGGCCTAACATCGAAGGAACTTTAAAGAAAATAAATTTACTAAGTTTTTTTAATCCTTTAAGAATTAAGCGGATGTTTTTTGCGTTGTTCACATTTTAATTAAGAATAAATTGTAATGGCAACGGTAGCATAAGCGACCCTGTTTAATCAAGTTAAGGGTTAGTGAAAAGGTTGGTAGCAGTGCGTCCAAAATCAAGTTAAGGGAAAGTTAACAATGCAAATATTTCGGTAGAGGCGTCGTTTCAAGGGGGGAAATAATAGCTTAAAGCCTTATTTCCATTAAATTCTCTGTTTAAGGATCTCATTATAGCTTTATCACCTTGAGATTCCTTTAGATTATTCTAAAACAAATTTCTAATTACCACTGGAATTTTAGAGAGATGCGAAATATATGAAAATTAGTTTAACACAGAAAATTTCACTTGTCAGTTTGCTTCTACTAATTATATTGTAATATGTTTCGTAATACTACTGTTTATGACAGCCACATAAAATTTTACAAATGAATGGAGCGAAACAATATGGTGCATGTTATCAGTTTAAGCCTCTTGATTAACAAACAGCGTCAATTTGGAGCAACGTGGAATCTATAATTTGTGATTTAATAATAATCGATGTATACAGCGTCCTAAAAAAAGAATAGTTAACTTTCTGTATAATCTAGTTCCAAAGGCACAAAAACTAAATTGTAGGAAAGTTATTGTCCTTAATATTAAACTATCCAATTAATATATTTATTATTATTAACTTCAAAATTAATCACGTTGTTTTGGAAAAATGTGAGTAATACTCTCATTATTATTCTTTAATTTAAACTTGAGTTATAAATTTTAAGAGGAACGTGACAATTTTTCTTTTTTTTCTAATAACGTTTGCTTTCACAATATTATTTTAACAGAAACTTTCTTAAATTGCTGGTTTCCTTTTCTCATATTTCGTCGCTTTTTGTGAGATTTTTGTTATATTCACTAGTTGTCAGTTTAAGTATTCGTTATATAAGTAACGCCTTTGTAAACGCTGGGTAAATACTGTCAGCTTTTTTAACGTCAAGAATTAATGCAGTAAAAAAATGAAAGACGTTGTTGCTCTTTAAGTGGTTTTGATTGTATACAATTTCGCGATTTACGTAAGTATGATGAGTGCAAAAAAGGCTGGTGTATTTTATAAAATTAAAAATTTATTTACGCTTTTCTTTGCCTGGTAAGACAGTTCAAATAAAAGAAATTTATTGGTTTTATAAAATTTGATTATTTTATTATTTAGCTATAAAGTCGATTTAGTTATATTATTATTATTTTTCTTTATTACTATATTATTTTTTATTTAGTATAGACATGTAAGATCTAAGAAAATTAATAAAACACAGATATCAGATATTTTTCAAAACATTTAAACAGTTAAACATAAATTCTTAAGTGTTTTAGATTTGTCTGAATCCTGATGCGGTTTGCATCTTCTTAATTGATAACTGCGTGCCGTAACACATCTGCTGATAGAAAAAAACAAAAAGAATGTCAAAAAAAATTTAAACTACAAGCACTATATTGGTCCCACAGTAACAAACAGTAGTCATTAGCTAATTACTGTCTAACCATAAAAAGAGTCGACAGTAGGACTGTTCAATGACTATATGGTAGTCAAATCTTTTAATTATGAAATCAAAGATCGAACGCTTACTATACCTTGAAAATTTCAAATTTCTTGAACTCCATATTTAGCAGAAAAAGTTAACTCTCTTAAACACCACTAGATAACTGCCCTTATAACAGCAGTAAATAAAGCAGGCTAGTAGAAGCAACTACGTAAATCAAGCTTATCGTTGGCCTAATTAACAAACCACGTAACTCACATTTCCCACTTTTTACAGGAGGAACAAAAAACTGACTTATTCGACAGTGAATATTTAAATTATTATTGTTTATTCTTAACAATAAAGTTTAAAGTATTCTGAGATGTATATAGGCCATATTGTTATATAATTAAACATATTAATAATTACAATGGAGTTACCAGGTTAGAAATAGCTACGTTAAGGAGTTACACGGTATGTGTATAAAAGATACGTGGTTTGAAAAATTTAAATTTGGAGTTAAGTGGTCTGACAATGAGT
>VTPC01003408.1:0-42643 GCA_011009095.1 Ignelater luminosus | reverse complement strand
AAAAGTTTATAAAGATATTCCATACTTTCCAAATATATAACGTGATAACAATTTGATAACCTTTTGACCCTTTTCAATTATAGACCAATTATATTATTTGTAAATTTTACTTTCATAACCGTGACCCAATCCTAATATTTACACATTTTTACATGTTCCTTTGATAACCATGATTTAATTATTTATTGATTAGTTTATCAAGATTCTTTTAATAAAATTAATATGCATAAATGTTGAAGTTTTTATATCACTATCATAATGAGCACTTAAAAGAAATGCAACTAAGTCTTTAAAAAGAGCAAAGATCAAGGCTTTTTTGTCTTGGTTATTAATTGATCAAAATGATTTAAAATGTTAGATAAAACTTATTCATTACAAAAGTGCATTGTATTTCTAAAAGTATATATAGTAGAAATTCGTTTTAACGGACATATTGAGGTAGCATTCTTTTGTTTACTACAACCAGTAATGTATATTTTAAATACAGAAATAAGATCTATACCTTTTTAGAAAAACATTCCTTAATATCATATCATCAAGTTTTTCTCTGTTTCAGTCAGTGGAGTTGCATATTCGGGAGAAATACTAGCAATACTAGGTTCAAGTGGTTCTGGCAAAACTACATTGTTAAACACTTTAACATCAAGATCTTCATCACGGTTGCTGGTAACAGGTATAAGATGTGCCAATGGTGTACCTGTAAATTTAAATTCGCTTTCAAGTCAAATGGCTTATGTTCAACAAGAAGATCTATTTATTGGAACACTAACTGTAAAGGAGCATTTAATATTTCAAGTATTTATACATTTATTTTCTAAAAGGCATGTTTACGAGATCTTATTATTTTAGGCACTTGTGCGTATGGATAGCCATATACCATACAAACAAAGAATTAAAAGAGTAGAAGAAGTCATGGCAGAGGTGATATTTAATATTTGTCTTTTTCTCTAAGAAGACATTATAGTATCTCTTTTCAGCTTGGATTAAACGAATGCGAAAATACCCTCATCGGTATAAGAGGACGACTGAAAGGAATATCTGGTGGGGAAATGAAACGCTTATCTTTTGCTTCAGAAGTTTTGACAAATCCATCTTTGATGTTTTGCGATGAACCTACATCTGGTTTAGACTCGTGTATGGCTTTAAATGTAGTTCAAGTATTGAAAAGATTAGCCCAAACGGGAAAAACTATCATATGTACAGTACATCAACCATCATCGGAAGTTTTTGCTATGTTTGATAAACTTCTACTGATGGCGGAAGGACGAGTTGCTTTTCTTGGTACTCGAGAAGAAGCTAGCGGTTTCTTTACATCGTAAGCAATATTATAATGATCCTACCTTTTCTTATCTGGAACTAAATTATGACAACCTAATGAAAAATGATTATTTTGCGTTTAACATCTTACGTGTTACTGATACTACGTACTGGATATTTTTTATTTCTCTTCTTTTTAGTTTAGCTGCTCCATGTCCACACAATTATAATCCAGCTGATTACTTTATTCAGTTTTTGGCCGTATTACCAGGAAAGGAAGAATCCTGCAAGCAAGCCATAAATTCGATATGTGATACATTTGAAAAATCTGAATTCGGAGCTAAACTTACCGTAGAAGCGACTGAAATGGTAATTACCAAGATATTAAAAAAAAATCTTGTTATACTCCTATTATTTTATTGATTTTTAGACAAAATCAAAATTTACCTATAGCGATTTCTTTTTTCACAATGGAAATCATCATAATAAACGCTATAAAGCATCATGGTTTTCTCAATTTCGTGCTGTACTTTGGCGCTCCTGGATCAGTGTTATAAAAGAACCACTGCTAATCAAAGTGAGGGTTCTGCATACATTGGTTAGTACAAAAACACGAATTTTGATAACCTGTGTATAGATACCAAATAAATTTTTAGATAACAGGCTTAGTAATTGGAGCTATCTATTTTGGACAAAATTTGGACCAAGATGGTGTTATGAATATTAATGGTGTTTTATACCTATCTTTAATTAATATGACGTATCAAAACATCATTTGTGTCGTTAATGTAAGTACAAATCATAAGCAGTGGTATCGTTTTAAAAATTACCTCGATTTAAGGTTTTTTGTGGTGAATTACCATTGCTTCTGAGAGAACACAAAAATGGAATGTACAGAACTGATGTATACTTTCTAAGTAAAACGTTGGCCGAAATGCCCATATTTGTTCTCATTCCTGTTATATATGTAATTACACCTTATTTTCTTGTTGGTTTAAATCCAGAGCTGCCTCGTTTATTTATTGCCATGGGTATTTTAATTCTTGTAACATTCGTTGCAGTAGGTTTTGGTAAAATGTCTCGAATTTGTTGAAGCATAATACATGTTGATAAACGAATGTTCCAGGTTACTTTATATCTTGCATGTGCAGTAGTGTTTCCTTGGCACTAACTCTGGCTCCTCCACTAGTAATACCTTTTATGTTATTTGGAGGATTCTTTCTTAATGTACGGTAAGATCACATATTACCTCGATGCTTATTATTTAGCATTGATTTGTAAATGCCGTTTTTCAGATCAATTCCCATCTATTTGAAATGGTTATCTTATGTTTCATGGTTTAAATATGGTAATGAAGCATTAATGATAAATCAGTGGAGGGGAATTGAACAAATTAATTGTACAGCACCTATAAGTTCAATTTGTCCGAGAGATGGACACACTGTGTTAGAAATGTTTGATTTCTCTGAAGTAAGTCACTTACTGATAAATGAAGTTAAGTTGTAATGCAATTTTTGATTTCAGGGTGATCTTGCTATAGATATGCTCGTATTACTTGGATTAGCATGCGGTTTCAGGTTATTAGCATACATTTCTTTAGTGATAAAGACTTACACATTTGATTGATATTTTGATAATGTAATGTTCTTCTTTTTTTGTAATTTCGTACTTTTCTTATTATAAATAGACAGTACAACAATATTTTTTTTATGTCTTATAGTAGATAGGTAAGGATTTCGCAAACACTCATGACCATGCAGCTGTGCGAAGGCGGAGTTAAAGCCGGGGAAATGGAACTGGCGAACGAATGAAAGTTGACCAATGCATATTACTTAACGCAGAAGGGGTAAAGAAACGAATTTTAGTCTTCTGCGCCGTGGTCATAAGTGTTTGCGAGATTTCTAGTAGTAATAGTAGATCGTAGTAGTCCCAAGAAGCTCAAGCTAATGATATCGGCTCAAGCAAAAGTACTAACTCCTTCCTTTTTTTCTTGGAACCTACATTTGTGCCTATTGGTTTATTGTGCTACTTTAATTAGAGTTACTGCACTCATTTCGGCATTCAAGTTTCTTGCAACAACCTATACAGGTCTTTGATTGAACGTATTTTGGTTCTGTTTCTGCTGACCCATAAATGACCTGCCATTTGCGTGTCAAAGCATTGCAGTTGTAGAGTATGGGTTGAATTGTTTCTGGTTTCCTATTGCACATTATGCACTGTAGATTTTTGTGATACCAAACCAATTTTATCTAGATGTTTTTTTTGTAGGTGCATGCCCTGTGAGATAATCTACTACTATTTGTCAGCATACCTTCTGCTTTTTTACCGCATGGATGATCTATTTATTAGAGGATTTTTCATGTTCTTGTCCTGATAAGATTTACCACTGTGTAATATGTTCATTTTTGATCCATTTTCTCACTTGCTCATGGACTATACTTCTGCAATTAATGTCCTTGTATCCAGATTAGTTACACTGTATTCTGGTCTGCCAATCTTTTTAGTTCTTCAAGGTATTCCCATATTAGTTTACTTTATCTTACCTTCGGATCTACCAAAGCTCTCAGGGCAGCCTGACTATCTATGAATATTTGAATTCGCTTGCTATCTACTACAAAATCTCTTGTTATTTTCCTGCAGTTATTGCAAGATAGCGTATACTTCCGCTTGGAAGACCGAAGTATGACGTTTTAACAGGAAGTTGTATTCATTTTTTTCTTGACCTCTTTAAACTTTTGCCTCAGATTTTACGTCGGTCTTAGACCCGTTTGTATATTAGGTTTGCTTTTTGTTTTCATTTCCTTTGATCTGGTATAATAGTCTTAAAGGGGTATTGAAATTATATTTGGCCATCATATGATCTGTTTTCATGTTCATGGCCACTCTTTTTATATAATCTTCTATCGTTAAATTGCGCAGTCGATTTTTCACTCGTTGAAGGTCTATTCTGGCTTCTCCCTTATAATTAAGTACAAAAGAGGTAGGTTCAGTATTTATTCCACAGCTCCGGTGGAGGTGTTTTTCATCCTTTCTGTAATACTTAGACAGGCAGGTTCTTGCAGCTTGTTATCTTCTGTAGGTCTTTATCTACCATACCATAGATGATTATTGGTTGAACCATCATTCTGTACAACCAGCACATCATTGATGGTTTCAGTTCCCTTGTTTTACCATGTGTGCTTCTGGCTATCACTAGGATAGTTCCTGCTTTTCTGATTATTTTCTCTATATGCTGATCTAGAGTGCAGTACCACCCTAAGATAGTTTGCCTCAACCAAAATTTGTAGCTTCACCTTTTGAAGTCTTAACAGTCTTAGGCCTGTTAGCTTCCTTTTTTGTGTGACTGATATAACTGTCATTCTGGAGGGATTTAGCTTTAAACCATCTTCTTCCGTTTATGTTTTACCAGGTTTAGGGCCTGTTGCATTTGTTCCCTAGCTGCACTATTAAATTTGCCTTGGGTCAAGACTACTAGTTTATCTGTACAGCTCAGGGCTTGGGTATGATCCTGAGCAGTTTGTTTACGACCACGTTCCACAATAGGAAAGAATGTTCCTATCAGCACCTTTTTGTTTTCTAGAGAATCTTCTGCTTTTTAAACTAAATAGTGGAGTTCTATCTCTATTGATGTTCTTGCAATGTAAGCATACTAGTTTTGGTGCAGTAATTTGATTGCTAGTATATATACAGGGTGTCCCCAGACCGACTTCACAATAGGTGTGAAAGACAAAAAATTTTCGAGTTGAAATTTGAGCCTGTGGGGATCAGCCCTGCTTGATTGGAAACCAACTTGCGCCATATCTTTATTTTTGAAAAATCAAGCAGGCTTTGATATACATCAAAAACTTATTTTCGGTGTAGTAGTTTTTCTAGTGTCTTAGGTACAAAGGGTGTAAGATTTATTGGTCTCAGGGCTTTAGCAATATCTTGTCTATAGTCTTCACCTCTTCGGTGTGTTCCAGAGCCAAGCTGGTTTAACTCCTTCCTTATTATGGCGATGGCCTAAATGATCTTAAACTTCAGCCTCTCATGTAACCCACACTCTTCTAAAATGTGGGAAGATGATTTAGGGCATGTTGAGTCCTACTTTACATTTATGAGCGTAGAGTGTTTAGTGTCTAAAAGTACACAAATGTAAATGTAAAGACCCCTCCGGCTTTTGCCTATTGGCTCTTTCAACTTTGAGATGTCGAAATCGGCTTTATGGTTCTTTGCTTGGATGTGGAAAACTAGTGAGTCTTGTTAAAAGTTGATCTGTCCGTTTTTTCACTGTTCTTTGGTTGGGATTGTGAGAAAGCAGAAACTATTTCTTGTGTAGTCATAAGTGATCCTCCGTCTGAGTTACCTGATAGGTGGACAAGGTACTTCCCTTTTCACTAACTTAGCGAGTCCTATATTAATTCCTTTTCCAAACCTGCGTTCTCTTGAGCTTTACTGCAATCTTACCCTATGAATCTAAATTGCGATGTCAACATCATTAAGTGGTAATGTAACTCTTCTTGTCCATTTTGAGTAGCAAATTTGCGGTTTTACAAAAGGTTTTCTTCTAAACCCATCTCTAACCTAAGTAGTCTTCAATTGCTCTTTGTGCAACTGTAAGGTTGTTGTGCAGGATCTTCAGATATGTCTTTCACACGATAAGTAAAAATAATATAGGAAGAGATTGATTCAATTTTGGGTTCTTATAGATAAGTTGCGATACTGGCAGTTTGAAATAACACGTTAAACAAAATGTGAAACCTTAGGAAAAAAGCCACATGTAGAAGTTAGAAGCAGTGCTATTAAGTTTTTCAATATTGTGGACTGAAACACATGTTTTATAGCAATAATCTTTGAACATAACTGTTTCGAGTTATAATTTTAAATCAGTGTATACACTCCGTTTTATTCTAATTTATAACATGCATAGAAATCCGACTCCTCATTATTAAAACGCAGATTTTTTAGATTTTATCTGTAGAGAGAACTTATCTTACACATTGTTTATTAACAATCATAAGGTTTAAGTTAAACATTGGTCTTTTAAAGTTTTATTATCATGTTAATAAAAAAAATATTTTCCAATGAAACTTCCACGTTCTTGTAAGTTTTCTTCTTATAAATGAATCGATAAAATCTAACATTAAAGTAATATGATCAGTGTCACGTAAACTAGTGAAGCTTATATAACTGGTTTTAAAAGTGGGGGATGAAATTGTATCTTTTAGAAATAAATTCTAGTTTATAAGGTAACTTAAATTCTAACACGTTCCTTGGTTCTGTGAAATTTTACACAAGTTTACTACTTAATTTATATCGGTTTAAATAAACAAATAGGAAAAAAAATTGAAATTTAATGTTCTAAGATATTATCTCCTTTTATCTTCTGTGTATTGAATAAACCAAACAAAATGTGAACAAAGCTGTTTTATTTCATTAATTTAAATGATTAAATGAGAGAAGACTGCAAGGCAGACATGGTTACTACAGAAAATTCAGAAAAAGAGCCCTTAATTAAACTCAAAGGCTTTCGTCGTTCTTATAGTACTACAAGTGTAAGTTTAATTTTTATTTTCTTTTTCTCTTATTCTTTAATTCTACGTTTTTATGTTTGCTATCATTAAGGTTGATGAAGGAACAAGTATTTATACAAGTGAAAATAATGGATACCATGGTGGACATAGTATACTACTTGATTCAGAGAGGATTACTTTTGCATGGAGTGAAATAAATGTATTTACTTTAGGAAAAAGCAAAACAAAAATGAGTCTGTTATTTAAAGACCGCAACGGACAAGTGCCGTCGCAAGGAAAACAAATTCTTAAAAATGGTAAGATTGATAATGACTTTTCCTTCTTGAATAATTTAGTTGTACAAGTTCAACTTAAATGTAGCTGCTTGGGGTATCTACTGGGTGTTAATTATATTAAAGAAGTTTTATTTTAAATGCACAAAGGCATTATTCGGAATTTAAAAACAAGCTTTGTTGAATAACTACCTAGGTAGTTTTTCTTTGCTAGAAATATCAAAACTGCTAGTTGATGTAAAACTCAATATATATAGGAATCTTTTCTATTGAATAAGTGCATACCTACTCGCCGCGAACGTGAAAGCGTGTCGAGTTTCGATATTTATGTACGTTTGAACATGAGGAATTTGAATTGTAGCTGTGTTACACGTGCCATTCACACTGTCAGTGCATTTTGAAAATTATGCAAAGAAATATTGATAAGTTTCTTATTCTTAGTTGATAAAATCAGTTTTATTGACCTTTCAACATGCAACTTTTAAACTTTTATCTTTGTCAGTATAACTGTTACTAACAAATACACTACACAAAAATGACATGGACCTATCTTGCGTTTTATAGTTTGCTCGACATTCTTGGGGTCGAGGAACGAAGTTGTCCCAATTAGGAGCCAAGTAAGGTTTCTGCTTAATATGGCTTTACAAAAAGCACTATATTGACTTTGATATAGCCATCACGTTGTTTTCTATTTCCAAAATGTCATCAAAAATTAACAGTAAAATTCTTTATTTGCAATTCAGAAAGATACATATTAAGTTTCATATATCATTGGAACACAAAATTACAGTGAACACTGTGTTAGTATCTAAATGCCGGAGTGAAATGGGGCATCTCATAAGATCTTTCTTCAAAGAAAAGAATGACGCCATTAGAAATCTTGCCTACAATGGAAAATATACAGCGCAATCATTTAACATTCCCATGTAATAGTTGATTGTCACTTGACAACGCATGTTCCCAAGAAAGTATTTGGCCTTGTTTTAACTTTCGATGTGGGATATAATGACTATGGTCAAATATCTTGTTGCATTTTTGCAGTAGAGTGTTTGTCTGTTAATTGGAACAAGTTTCCTTAATTCGAAAATCACCCTTTGGATGTCGTTGACACTTTTGCTCGCGACCTTTTAAAATTCTACTCAGACGTTGTTCATTTTTACTTGTACTCCTGAAAAGTTCGTTTTTCTAATGAACGCGTGACTTAACATGGCAGGCCGAAAATAACAAATTTAAGCTTTTGACTTTTGACGTGCTATCAATAGTCCGAACTATCTTAATTCAAAAATCACTTTTTGAACGTCGCTGATTCACCTGCTCGTTATATCTTAAAATTCTACTTAGTTAGTAATAAATGCATGACGTACCCCGGCTGGCCAAATATAATAAATCAGGCTTGTCGTAAGCAGACGCGCAATTATTGTTTAATAACAACGCTATCTATTGGCATCTATAGGAATCAAGATGCAAAACGTCTGCAGGTTCGAACCATCTTAACAAAAGTGTGTACAATGGATGAGTGAGAGCCGGGCGTTTGATATAACCATGTAATGATAATAAATTGTTTGACTTTGTAACAAACATTGACATATGTAACAAAACTAAAAGCCTAGTCAGGGACAGAGAATGGGGGTGGGGGCGGCATAGTTGGTTTTGCACGCGGGCGTACTAGCAGTACTCAGGAATTGCACACAGAACTTTTTGGAGTTTTTAAAGAGACACACTCTGCGGTAAGCTTTTTTGAAAGGTACTTACTATCTAAACCCAAGAGGCCTATTCTGATTAACAAACAAAGCTACATATTGTTTCTATCGGGCAATTTATATATTTCCTTTCCTTGATTTTTGAAGTTAAGTTTCTAAGTCTGGGGGCTCATAAATAAAATTATTGAGCGTTAAAGCTCATAGAGAAAAATTGGAAGAGACATTTCTGAAAATGTCCATGAGGTCTTTCCCAAAGAAAGCCTAAAAAAGTCTTTAGAATATAGAATGTACTTGTGCAATACTGTCTGATTACCCTGTTCACTGTAGATTTCTTTTTTGGAAGCACATCAAAACTCACTTTTCAAGGTTAGGTTTATAAGTCTGAAGGTTCAAAAATCTAAATTGTTTGTTGAGCATTAGAGTTCATAGGAAAAGGGTAGTGGGATATTTTTGGAGGTGTCTATCAAAGTTAGAACATGGTAGTGTAAGTGGCTGCTCCAATCTCTTTTTGAATTTTTCCCAAGGAGGACCTAAAAGAGTTCAAGTTTCAAGGTTAGGTTTCTAAATGAGGGAGGCATAAATCAAACTGAGTGTTAAAATTCGTATAGAGAGGGTAAGCGGGACATTTTTAAAGATGATTACGACACACTAGAAACTGCACGTAGATTTTCCAAGAAAGTCCTAAAAAAGTTTTTAGAATGTGAAGTGTACTTATGCGATACACTTTTAAAGTTTAGGTTTATAAGTGGAGGGGCTCAAGAATCTAAATTGTTGTTAAGGTTGATAAAGAGAGGATAAGCAGGACATTTTAGAAGATATCCTAATACGGTAGAGAACGCAGGTGGGTGCCCCAGTTTTGTTTTGGGTTTTCCCTAAGTAGGGCCTACAACAGTCTTTAGAATATAGAGTGTATTAGTACGACTTTGTTTGACTACCCTGTCTACAGTATAGATTTCTCTCTTGAAAGAACATTAGAATCTGCGTGTCATAGTTAGGTTTCTGAGTGTGGAAACTCTAGAATTTGCATTGCTGAATATTAAAGTTGGTAGAGAGAGGGTAAAATGGATATCTTTAGAGATGTCTATGAGTGTTAATGACACGATAAAGACTGAAGGTCGGTACTTTAACTTTTGGGTTTTTTGCTGGAAGAGTCTAAATGCGTTTTTAGAATGTGAAATGTGCTCGTACGATTCTATCTGATTACCCCGATTACTGTAGATTGCTCTTCTGAAAGCACATCAACATCAGCTTTTCTAAGTATGAGGACTCAAGAATCTAAATTGTTGAGTGTTAAAGTTTGTAAAAAGAGGCAAAATGGGGAATTTCTGGAGATGTTCGTCAAGGTTGGTGACACGGTAGAGACTGCAGACTACAGTTCTATTTTTAAGTTTTACATAGGAAGGGTCTAAAAGTGTTTTTAGAATGTGGAATTTGTTAGATTGCTTTATCCTTTGCTTAAAACCTCCATAAAAGATAGAGTTAGGTAGATCCGAAGCAGATACAATAATGGTCTAGTCAGTGTCGAAGCTACCAAGTGATATGCTCACACCGGAAAATTTTTGCAGTCTATTCCTAACAATGCCGTGGGGAATTTCTGTTTCACCTATCATGACTAAAAATCAATCTTTCTTTGTATCTTGTTCTTAGCTGACTAAGTCATTAAAGGATGCACACAGTTTTTATTCACTCTATTAGACAGGAGCCACATTCCTATTTAAAATTCAGATATGCAGTTTTGATTAGTAGGTACATACTTTTAATGAGGACTTTATGGGTTGCTTTATTTTGCTGTCTCTGAATCAGCAGAACTAAATTAGTTATTACTCCACAAAAGTTAACAAAAGCAAGCCAATCACCCATATAATAAGTTTAATAGCGACAATGCAAACTATTATCTCTTCTTACAATTAAACAATATTATTATATTGTAAATATTGGTTGTATCTTCTAAGGCTAATTGACAACAAATTAATAATCACCATTTACACGGATAAAAGCATCTTTGTATTTATTACATTAAACAAAAATATTTTAATTATTAAGATCATGGGAAATATCAACATACACAATAATTAAAATATTGCGCACTACTTCTTTTTGATTAACAAGGAAATATGGTTTTTATAAATATTATTGTATATTACTTGCCAAATCGAAACGCTGTATCTATCAGTTGATAGCATTTTAACCCTTCTCAATCAGACTAATTAAATGATTTGTAAATTTTACTTCCATAACGTAACCCAATTTGATAACAGTGACTTAATTATTTACTAATTTTATTAGGATTCTTTTAATATTATTAACATAAATGTTGAAATTAAAACCAATGTCATCAAATTAAAGAAATATATCCAAGATTCTAAAAGAGCAAAGATCAATCTTAACATCAATATTAAATAATTCATAAGGAATTTAATTATTTATTCGGTCAATAAAACTGGATAGTTTAATGTGCATTGGCTAATTAACCAAATGATACTATAATATTTTTGATAAAAATTATGCCATCTTCTCACGATAAATAAAAAAAAACAATCTATTTTGAAATTTAAATATGATATGTATCGTACATACCCAAACTTACCAGTTTGCGACCTTGAGCATGATTAAAGAGTAGGAGCAAATTGAAAATGCAGAAACACAACATACCAGGAACAAATATTTACCGAAGCCAAAATAATCATTCTAGAAAAACGCAACTTGAGCTTAATATAGTAATTACAAATACATTCATAGCTTCATGAAACCAAATTTGATTTACAGCATTATTTACTACTTCAAGTAAAAATCAAAGATAAAATTCTTCTAAGACCTATCTTATATTATAACTACATAGTAAATGAATTTTAGAATGCTTTAGAAGATTGCTAAACAATAAACAAATAATTTTCTTCTATTTCAGTTAGTGGAATTGCTTATCCAGGAGAAATACTAGCAATACTAGGTTCAAGTGGTGCTGGTAAAACCACATTATTGAACACATTAACTTCAAGATCTTCATCACGGTTGCTCGTAACAGGTATGAGATGTGCTAATGGTGTACATGTAAATTTAAATTCGCTTACAAGTCAAATGGCTTATGTTCAACAAGAAGATTTATATGTTGGAACGCTAACTGTAAAGGAGCATTTAATATTCCAAGTATTTATACATCTATCTTCTAAAAGTTGTATTTCCTGAATTTTATTATTTTAGGCACTCGTGCGTATGGATAAGCATATACCATACAAACAAAGAATTAAAAGAGTAGAAGAAGTCATGTCAGAGGTGATAATTAATATTTATTTTTCTTTCCGAAAGGATATTACAATATCTCTTTCCAGCTTGGATTAAACGAATGCGAAAATACCCTCATTGGTATAAGAGGACGACTGAAAGGAATATCTGGTGGGGAAATGAAACGTTTATCTTTTGCTTCAGAAGTTTTGACAAATCCACCTTTGATGTTTTGCGATGAACCTACTTCTGGCTTGGACTCATTTATGGCTTTAAATGTAGTTCAAGTATTGAAAAGATTGGCCCTGACGGGAAAAACTATTATCTGTACAATACATCAACCATCGTCGGAAGTTTTTGCTATGTTTGATAAAGTTCTACTGATGGCGGAAGGACGAGTTGCTTTTCTTGGTACTCGAGAAGAAGCTAGCGGTTTCTTTACATCGTAAGAAATATTTTAATTCTTTTATGTTAATTTTTTGATATTAACCATTAGAAGCGGTACATTGCTTTGTATAGTATACCTTGAACCTGGTGGGAATGAAATAAAAGATTAAACTTGTTCAGGCTTTCAGCAGTTTGACTGGTTTTGCTTGAACTGTTAATGGGTGAAATAAAATGCATACGTTCAATGCTGGTTATAAACAATGGGAACAGCAGAATCCAACTATGAATAGTTGAGCAAAAACAAACTTGTAGCTGGTAACTCTAAAAATTTAAAATTCTGATAATCTCTAGGTATACATATGTAACTTTTTTTACTATTCTAATGTTGATTTCTAGTTCATTTTGCTTTAATATCCAAAAGCTTTTGCAGGCTCTGTTCACTACATATGTTTTGATATTATTTACTTTTTATTTCTACCTCAAACGCTTTTCCTAACAAATCTTTGTTTTATTAGCTGGTGTAGCATAATGTTACCATTTATCTTATTTTATTCCTTTTGTTAGTTTAGATGCTCCATGTCCACTCAATTATAACCCCGCTGATTACTTCATTCAGCTTCTGGCTATTTTACCAGGAAGGGAAGAATCCTGCAAGCAAGCCGTAAACATGATATGTGATAAATTCGAAAGATCTGAATTAGGAGTTAAACTTGCTGTGGAAGCAGCAACAATGGTAAGCATCTAGATTTCCCTAAATTTAGTATAATGAAAGAGAATTCTTAATTTACAGACAAAAACAGAATTTACCTACAGTGATTACTTTTTTCACGATGGAAATCATCATAATAATCGCTATAAGGCATCATGGTTTTCTCAATTTCGTGCTGTATTGTGGCGCTCATGGATCAGTATTATAAAAGAACCATTACTAATTAAAGTGAGGCTTCTACAAACAATAGTTAGTACAAAAAAAAACAAATTATAATAAATTGAGCACTTACAATTAGATTAATTTCTAGATAACAGCTTTAATTATTGGAGCTATCTATTTTGGACAAACGTTAAACCAAGATGGTGTCATGAATATCAATGGTGTTTTATTTCTATCCTTAACTAATATGACATTTCAAAATGTCTTCGCCGTTGTTAATGTAAGTATAAATCATAAGCAGCAGCGTAGTTTTGTAAATAATCCTAATTTAAGGTTTTCTGTGGTGAATTGCCATTGCTTCTGAGAGAACATAAAAATGGAATGTACAGAACTGATGTATATTTCTTAAGTAAAGCAATTGCAGAAACTCCTCTATTTATTCTGATTCCAGTTGTGTATGTTGCTATATTTTATTACCTTATTGGTTTGAATCCAGAGCAGCCTCGTCTATTTATTAATATGGGCATTTTAGTTCTTGTAGCAAATGTTGCAGTAGGTTTTGGTAAAAGTTTAAATGTTTTGAAGAAACATAATACATTGCACTGATAAATCAATATTTCAGGTTATTTTGTATCTTGTATGAGTAGCAGTGTTTCTATGGCACTATCTCTAGCTCCTCCACTAACAATACCTTTTCTATTATTTGGAGGATTCTTTCTTAATGTACGGTAAGGCTTGCATAGTTGATTTGATGTATTTAGATGAACAATAAATCATTATTGCTCTATTTAGGTCAATTCCCATTTATTTCAAATGGATATCTTATGTTTCATGGTTTGAATATGGTAATGAAGCATTAATGGTAAATCAGTGGAAAGGAATTGAAAGCATTAATTGTACAGCATCTGTAACTTCAATTTGCCCAAAAGATGGACAAATTGTGTTAGAAATGTTTAATTTCTCTGAAGTAAGTCATTTAGTAATGCAATGAATTAGATTCTAACATAATTTTTGGTTTCAGAGCAGTGTGGCAATAAATGTACTTGCTTTATTTGGATTAGCATGTGGTTTCAGATTGTTAGCATACATTTCTTTAGTAATCAAAACTTATACATTTGATTAATATTTTCATAACGCAATGTTATTGTAATTTTGTAATTTTGTACTGTACTTATAAATAGATAGTGTGTCAATTTGTCTTTTCATACCTTAACAATTTACAGCTTTCCAATTGGAAGAGA
This sequence comes from Ignelater luminosus, assembly GCA_011009095.1. Lineage (NCBI taxonomy): Eukaryota > Metazoa > Arthropoda > Insecta > Coleoptera > Elateridae > Ignelater > Ignelater luminosus. Next base: position 28,183 of record VTPC01003408.1, on the reverse strand, counting down.
AACAAAATGTTGGAGACCATATTGTCATTTGTCAAAAAGTTTTCTCTTGTAATCTTTCAGTAGATTCAAGAAATAACTGATGGTAGCTACATTTTGGTGTGCATGTTACCTATGCCAACATTTTTTTGTTGTTATTGTACTTTGGTTACTGTCTTTTTTATTCTGCCTTGACTCTACATGTATCTATTAACATCCTTACTTTTATTGGCATAAAGGTTAATAACTTTTTGACTGATTTATTTACAACCCAAACCAAAATTTAAATTGGTCTTTTTGCAATGATAAAAGTATAGTGGGTTGTAGCATAAGCACACTATTCTTCCTTTCATGGTAATGCTAACCATCTTAGTACATTTTTCAAAATGACGCATAAAAGATTAAAGCCTCAAAACACTAAACTATCAGAAAGAAGATTCAGCATTTGTGCCTTGGTAAGTAACATTGTTATACTGTTGGTGGGCTCATGAACTTGCACTATAAATCATGCCTAGTTGTAGGTGCAAAGATTTGTAGAAAAGACCCTTGATTCTAGTCAAAGTATTCATTTATTTTATTTTCTTGGCTATGTTTGCCAAATTGTCAAAACTATCGTTCCAGTAGAGCAAAAATATTTAAGCAACACTTGGGTTTTTGCTGAAAGAAAATTGTTTCTGATCCAAGAACACAATACTCAGAGTCGGCTTTGAAACTTAGGCAAACTTAGAGTTTTACATTTTCCCAGACCACACGAGACAAAGCAGCAGTAAAGCAATTTATTAAAAACTGTTTTGCACCCTCACCCATTTAAATTCTAAAACCGTCTCTGCTGACATCGCCAACAAAAAGACATCACCTTTATATATTTATGTAAAAGTAAATATGGGGAGGTACTTATGGGCTGCAAATTTGTAGATCTGCCATTGAGAATGTTTTGATAATCTTGCCTAGTCAACTCCAAGTGAAAGAAATTTAGTTGAGATGTTACTGTTTTTGAAGACTGAAAAACTCCTTGTTCTGCTTTAAGATTCCAACATCAAGTATTTGAAGTTTTTGGGCTGATTATTAGAAACGTTCTGTCCTTTTAGACTTTTGGTAAACGCAGTTTGCGATCTTCCACCAGAGGCAATGCTTTTTATATCAAACTCATGTGGATGGTTCTTCTCTCCTTACACTTAGGTAGTTAAATTAAAAATCTGTAAAGCTGGAGTTTTCTGAAACATAAAGCTGCGACCCTGCAAAATACTTTTCTGCCAACTATGTGGAATGTTGGGGAAAACGTTTTACCTTCAATCGGCGTTTGTTTTAATGATTACGTCAAATTGACAATTTGTTTTGTTCATGTGAGGTTAGAAAATAAAATTGATTTAAGTTTATATTAAGTCTTCAGAATGACTTTGTAATTCCATTCTTAACTTCAAATCAATCAGCATTTAGTTTGCAAAATAAACCATGCATAATTTTGTTCAAAATTGGGATAACAAAAGAGAAAACGATAAGAAAATACTTTCAATTCCAGAGAAAATTACCTTTACATGGAGTAACATAAATGTAACGGCAATAGAAAAAGCTAATTGGAAGAAAAAGATAACTCGAAACGTCTTGTGGCAAGCAGATTCTTTAGATTCACGTGGAAAAAGAATACTTACTAATGGTTGCCAATACATCAAATAGTAAATAAACACTATTTTCTCTTTTATAATTTAGTTAATGGTGTGGCACGTCCAGGAGAATTATTGGCAATCTTAGGAGCTAGTGGTTCTGGAAAAACTACTTTGTTAAATGTGCTAACATCTAGGCAGTCATCAAAGTTAATAGTCTCCGGATTACGATGTGCAAATGGAGTACCTGCAGATCTCAATTGTCTTACTAGCCAAATGGCTTATGTTCAGCAAGAAGATCTGTTTATTGGGACATTAAATGTGCAAGAACATTTGATTTTCCAGGTAATATAGCATTTCCAAAGTAATTGTAAAACAGCAACGTTAATTTTTTTTAGGCTTTAGTCCGTATGGATAAAGACATACCTTACTATCAGAGAATGAAAAGAGTGAAAGAAGTCTTAATGGAGGTAGTTAATAAATGACAAATAAAATTGCAAAATCTAGAAAAACTTTTTGTAGCTTGGTTTAGATGATTGCAAAGATACAATTATTGGAATAAAAGGAAGAATTAAGGGAATATCTGGTGGTGAGATGAAACGTTTGTCCTTTGCAGCAGAAGTTTTGACAAATCCATCGTTAATGTTTTGTGATGAACCAACTTCTGGTTTAGATTCATTTATGGCTTTAAATGTAGTTCAGGTATTAAAAAGACTGGCACAATCGGGAAAAACCATTGTGTGTACTATACATCAACCATCGTCGGGATTGTATACTATCTTTGATAAGTTATTGTTGATGGCAGAAGGAAAAGTTGCATTTTTGGGCACTCCAAGTGAAGCAAACGCATTTTTTACTTTGTAAGGCACAACATTATGTTTTTTAGATTTCCTTTTAAATATTAGGTATTGCTAGTGATAGATATTCATTTTTCTAATAGAAGAAATTTTGTTTTATTAAAAAATTAAAATTTGAGGTTATATTTGTAAGGGTAATCTGTTACGTGTATAATGAAATGCTTATGTTATTGTGAAAATAAACCTGTACAGTAATGTGCTAGCACGCTACCGTTTCGAATATGCTGAAGATTGGAAATTGTTTGAAAATGATCGGATAGTAGCGTTAATAGGGCTTGGGTTGGAAGAAATACGTAAAGCTACGACAATAAAGATATGTTAATAAAAAATTGTAATTAAAGCAACTCAGAGTTTGGTTTTTCTATATTCTTACTTCAAGTAATAAATATTTACAAAAATAGATTAATTTACAAAAGGTAAGAATCGTAAAGATTTAGTTACTTTCATCAGTTTTTTATATTTTTTTCGCACGCACACATAATTTGCTTAATAAACCTTCAGATTGCATTCACCAGGTGGTTACTCTATCTATTAATAAAACTTAAGGATGAAATAACAACGGAAACATGTTCTCGGCGAAGGAGATAGTGACAGAGCGGGATAACATTAATCTATTCATACAAAGCTTACAGTTTGTCGAATAAATCAAGAGGTACTTGTAATTTCTAATAAAAAAATCTTGAAACACAACGGGATCAATAAATTTAAATGCCCAGACAATCTTTCATCCACAAAACATGACAAGAACTAAACGAACCGAGTTCACATAACCTCTTAAGAGAGAGCAAGAATTTATAACTTTGTGTACTTTCAACTATTAAGAAAAATTCTACACCAAACTTCTTCATACTTTTACAATAAGGGAAGATCACGATACCAAATCGATATTAGAGGTGTTGGCTTCACAAGATTGACTGTTCTTTTGGCGGTACGTGTACTGGAGTGGGCGAAGCTTTTATGGTTTTCCGTAGTTCCTTTGTTTTGAAGATTGCACTTGTTTTGAATTGTTTTGTTTAAAAACAAAAGAATCACCGCACCTTTGGAATTTCTTTTTTTAAATTTTAACTTCATTTCAGGATTTTCTATACGTTTTAGCCTTTTGTTTATTTATTTTATTTGACATTTTCAGCTATTTTTGTATGAATTGTTCAATTGAAATAAACAAAATATTTTGGTTGAAAAGCAAAGGTCCGTTTTGAGAGAGAGAGATAGCGCGAAAGAAAGATGTACTACTCTGCAGAATCCTTGCAATTCTTGAAGAAGTCCTGCTTGCTGGAGATCTGCTGGTAAATTAACCAATTGATTATTTGGGTTCGCTGAAGTCATTGGAGGGAGTTGCGAATGCTGCTGGTTTCTGCTGGCCGAGAAAACTGACCTCACTGATGTCTTGCGATCGGCCAATGGGATTTTCCACTTAGTGACAATCGATTTGCTACATAACCTCCATACGTCTGGTAGATTAACGATACAAAGAAGACCAGTAAAGTGATTTGTGAAATGACTTGACCGATAGCCCAGACCATTAAGAGGCGTCAGTCCTCAACTTCAATCAGGGCCAGATCAGGTTGGGTAGATGGTAACCGCCTAAAGCGACGAACTGTTTAAGAGTTAATCTCTTCAGTCACCAAAAGTATTTAGAGGGTGTAAAATTGTAAATGCAGAAAATCGAAAGGTTCAATGCAATGGTTATTAGATGGAAGTGATAGAATGGATGGCAGACACAAAGCGTACGGCTACTGAACTCCTCGGCGGCTAGTGGTATAGGTGCAGAGAATTTATGTCGGTGATGAAGTTAGTTAGTCCATGAAATCGTCTGTCTATCCGAGCTAGATGGTTCGAACTAGTAAATAGTTGCAGTCTGTGTGCCAGAAACTATCCAACTAGCTATGTAAAGTCAGATTGCGAAATTATAGTTGATGATAGTTTGGTGAAGAAAGCAGAAGTGGAAGTAATGCCCTAGATAATGATGATACAAATCCAGTTTTTTTCTAGATGTTGATAGTGATGGATTTTTCTGTGGTAGGACAGAAAAGAAAAAAAACAAAAATATTGGTTTAATGCTATTTGTGTTGGGGTGTTTGCAGACTGCAAGGAAGGGAATTCTGATAATGTATTAAGCCTAGAGGTTTAACATAGGTATCTAGTGAGGAAAATTCTAATTTGCGTCTAACATTATGAGGCTGAATTTTGGCGGGAGTGCTCAATATACTATAAAGTTGGACTTTAATTTGAGATGGACATTTACTGGAAACGCCACTGCTATTTCTTCTGCTACTCTGCTTTAGAGAACAGATTTGATAAAAGAATAGTCACATGATCGACTTAAATTCGACTATTTGTATATACGGAACGAAGAGTTACAATGGAGTTGATCACCAAAGTCACCACTGCAAATTTAGAACATTCATAAGTTTCAAATAAACTTCACGATGTAACTCAAAGTTTAAAACGATGCCGAAAGAAAATAGGGGGCTAAAGAAACAGGCTTAAATGGACCTTGCAAAAAAAACAGTAGATAGATACTTTTCTGACAAAACTTGCTCAATATTAAAGAGAATACGGGACTGGAACGGTATTCAAGAACAGAAAAAAAGTAAGGTTGACTCACAAAAGAATTCTTTGTACTGAATTGAACAACTCGTAGGGTAAAGGTTACGTTCCATTTGTAATGAGACAAACAGAAGGGTACGTTGTCTAAGTACTAGAATATCAATGAGTCTCCTCAAGGCTTCGGGTGCGCAATTTTGATAACGCTACAATTTCACATTTTGCTTAAGTTGAAATTTATTTTCCTACTGTTAAGAAATACTGTAGTTATTGTGGTTTCAGAATAGAATATCCATGCCCGTCAAATTACAATCCAGCAGATTTCTTTATTCAAGTATTAGCAGTTGTACCAGGCCGAGAGAAATCTTGTAAGCAAACTATAAACGAAATATGTGATAAATTTAAAAACTCTCCATACGAAACCAAAATAATTCAAGAAACTGCATCTATAGTATGATTGAACATTCTTTACAATTTAGTTCATGTCTTTTACTATTATTTTAGAGAAAACTTAGTTACAGCTTCAATTGCTGTTGTCAGAGCGGAAGTTTATCTAGAAATCCTTACAAAGCTTCATGGAGTGCCCAATTTCGAGCTGTGTTATGGAGATCGTGGATTAGTATCATAAAGGATCCTTTTCTTATAAAAGTGAGATTGCTTCAAACAGTTGTAAGTAATATGGTACTTTATGGAACCGTTTTCATTTGAATTTTACCAAATCTGTTCCAGGTATTAGCTCTTATTATTGGATCAATATTTTATGGTCAAAAACTAGACGGTACTGGAACAATGAATATCAATGGAGCCTTATTCACATTTTTAACAAATATGACCTTTCAAAATGCATTTACTGCTGTTATGGTAGGTGATAATTTTACCCAAAGTGTTTTTTACAATAGAATTCAAAACACTGTTATAGGTGTTTTGTTTGGAGCTACCGACATTTTTACGTGAACACAAAAATGGAATGTACAGAGCAGACGTCTATTTTTTGTGTAAAACTTTAGCAGAATTACCAATTTTTATTTTCATTCCTATCATCTTCGTAAGCATCTGCTATTATCTTGTAGGACTAAATCCTGAACCAGCAAGATTTCTTATTGCAGTTGGTATAGTAATTCTGATCGCAAATGTTGCCACTAGTTATGGTAAGGCACGCTTATTAAACATAAATTTTATTAACAGTAAATGTTTTTAGGTTATTTAATATCTTGCATTTCTGGGAATATTAATGTTGCTCTCTCTATTGCGCCGCCACTAATTATCCCTTTTTTGTTATTTGGGGGGTTTTTCCTTAATGTAAAGTAAGTGTTCAGTAAAAGTGAGAGCAAAAATATGATTAGATCATTTTTCGTTTCAGATCTATTCCAGTATATTTTAAATGGATATCTTACATATCGTGGTTTCAATATGGCAATGAAGCCCTCATGATTAATCAGTGGAAAGGGGTGAAAAATATTAATTGCTCCGGGTATGAAAATTCTACGTGCAGTAAGAATGGGCATATTGTTTTACAAACATTTAACTTTTCAGAGGTAAATTGCTATAATAAATATATTATTTAGATATATTTAGATAGTGTCCAATTTCAGATAGTCAAAGTAAAGTCTTGAACATTTTTCTTGCATCATATAACCATCAAAGTAGTTTCTTTGCTTAAATAAACAAAATTAAAAATTCTGTTTGGTGTTGATATTTACATTAAATGTGCCGGTTTATTAGATTTTGTGAGCTTGTCTGATAAAGTTTACATTAACAAAGTGTGTTTCAACTTGTTATGCAATTGGTAAATACTAGAAAACGCTTGTTGGAGGAAAACTTAATAATTTAGAAACTTACTGGATGACGGTTGAAAACAAGAACGCACAAGAGTAGTAGTAGAAAGTGTGTTTATTGTGCTAGTTAGAAGTTTGCCTGACCTTTGTTGTTTGTGTAACGATATTGCAGAATTTGTGAGCCTGTATCTGGCCGGTGTGATTGTTCCAATGAAACTCATTTGCAAAATAAAACTAAACTGCCTCGACAATTATTTTTTCGTCTATTTATGAGACGATTTGTGTTAAATAGTATTATATTGTTCGACCCTGAAGAAGAACATCTTAAGTTAAGGTCTCGAACTTTGAGTATCCAAGCTCATCCTTCAGTGTGTCTTGTAAACTAATAGACATCTAATAATAATACGTAGCTGAGCGGAAAACCTCATCATAATTTTTCTGTAAAGAAGTATCACTAGTCAAACCGCTATAAACATTACTGAGTTCATGTCTGCGGTTAGCGCTTCGAAACTTGGCCTAGATTGTAGGTTTAGAAGCTTTATTTGGACTTCGCCTCTTTAGAAAACTAAATACGAACACGTTTTGGCCCTCCAACGGGACACCTACAATGGCCCAATATCGTGTTTTGCTCTCTATCAGCCTTCTTAAGAAAACTATACAGGAACAAATGTCGCGCTACTGTACACTACTGTACATCTCCATTGGTGTGAGGTCGGACTTTACCATTAACTTTCTTAAGAAAACTAAATACGAGCTATACCCCTAGCAAACTACTTGCGGTTGCTCGAAATCAAGTTTTGCTCTCTATTAACTTTCTTAAGCAAACTAGATACAGACACAAGCCGGGCTACGTCTTTCAACAGGCTACCTGTAGTGAACTTCGCCATTAGCCTTCTTAAGAAAATTAGGTACTAACTTGTGTGGGTCTACTCCATTTAATAGGCCACTAGCAGTGGCCCAAATTCGGATATTACCCACCAATAGAATAAAACTAAATACGAACATGATTAAGGCTACCCCTTAACGGGCCATCTGCGAGGGCTTAAAATCAGGTTTTGCTCTCCATTAGCTTCCTTAAGAAAACTAAAGAGATACAAACATGCGGTGGCCTAAATTCGGATGTCACCCTTAATTAGCCTTTTTAAGAGAACTAAATGCAAACAAGTGTTGGAGTGCTTTATTTAACGAGCCACTTCTGTTGGCGCAAGGCCTTACTTTACTATTAGCCTTTTTAAGAAGACTAATCGTAAGTACAAACACCTGCCTGGTTACGCCATATAACAGACCACATGCGGTTTACAAAATTGTCTTTCGCCTTCCATTAGCCTTCTTAAAAAATAATTACAAACACGTGTCGCGTGGCTCCGCACAACAAACCATCTCTGGCAGCGCGAGGTTGGATTTTGCTATTACCTTCCTTAAGAAAACTAAGTATGTGTAAAGTTACTTTCTTTAACGAGTCATGGGCTGTGTCCCAAAATCAGATTCCGCCCTTCATTAGCTCTCTTAAGAAACCTAGATACAAATACTGCCTCTGATAGTTATGCATCTGACTATCGACCCAATGGCTGCGGGTGCGATTCCCGACTGAGATCCCGAGATTTTCACGCAGAAAAAATCTGAAAAAGGATGCCATCCTCTGGGAGGGATGTAAAGCAGTGGATCCCGTGTGACTACGATGAGTTGCACATTAAAAATATCTACTGGGGTTGGAAAGCCTCGGATTGGGCTAAATTCTAGTTGGCAGCAGAATGACCATAGCAGTTGAAGCCATGAGGTCCAAGGCAACCATGATCTGAAGCCTCAGCCACAAAACAACAACAACAACAAATACGAATCGTGTTGCTCCCCCCCCCCCCAACGCGCTACCTACAGTGGTCTAAAATTGGGGTTTTTCCTCCATTAGCCTTCTTCAAAAATACAAATATGTGGCGCACCGTTCCACTTAATGAGCTACCTCCGACGGTGCAAGTTCTGGCTTTGTCACGAGTTTTCCAAAAAAAAACTAAATAGATATGCGGATGAGGCTGCGTTTTTTACCAAGTCACTTATGGTGGCTTAAGCAAGGGCTTCGCCTTTCATTAACCGCCTTCAAAGAGCTAGAAACGAACACAGATCGGGCTGCACTTTCTCACACTTTTCTCATATGAAGTGGGAAGACACAAAAGTCTGAGTTTACTTTAGGGTGCTTTAAGTTGTGAAGCTGAGCCTAGCTTTGTGGACCTGTATCCCTTACAAGGAATGTTTAGTTAGGTTTTTGAGCAACTGTACTATCTTGGCTTTGGGTGGTATGTTACCAAAAGCGACCTATTGCTTATGCAAGATTTTAACCTACGAGGATTAGCAATTGACACAGAGAGATCTGAAACAGATGTTGAAAGAATGGCTTGTTCGAACTCAATTGGTATAATTAACTTAACTCTTTGTATTTAAACTAAACATTATGGAAATTTATTTATTTCACTTAGTCGTGTAATTAGGAGCCTAGGAGTTCTTCAGTGACATACCTTAAGAGGAATGCAGACAAAAAACACAGACTGATTACTCCTCAAGAGATCAGCACATTTTAAAGACCTCTTGCTTAATCTATAAATTTTGCTATAAACCTTAAGTTTCTACAACAAACAAAGACACTGTGCTGTATTGAATTCTTAAGCATAACCACAACCAAATATGCTTTCAAGTTAACTGTTTGCCAATTTTTTATCAAAAGATAGTAGAGTTGTTAAAGAAGTTTGGTTTGTCTGTCTTCTGACAATATTTTTTAATTAGTGATTAACAGAAATGATACAGAACGGTCAACACAACAAAAGCAGAAGTGACATATACAGGGTGTCCCAAATTGAGTAGAACAGTATGGATAACTTTCTTATTATTATAGTTAGAGCTTTGGTTAGATAGGCAATTTTGTGCAATTTTGTATGATGATTCAGATGTAGGTTAGAAAAGTTTAAAATTCATTATATATTAGCAATTGTTTAAAAAAAAGTGAACCAAAGCTCTAACTATAATAATAAAAAAGTTACCCATACTATCCTACGCAATTTGGGACACCCGGTATGTAATTTTGAGAAAAGAAGAAAATTTTGCTAATAAACTGTGAGCATTATAAAAGATCTTTTCGACTAATTGATATCGGTTGCAAAATTTTATAACCAGAAAATCGCATCGAGGTTTGTATTTGTTAAGTGATCAGAATTACAGAATGGCAGCTACGACGTTCTTTATTTAATTAATTGCCATCTTACAGTATTTATTTTATTGCATATGGTAAATGTGCTTTCATGGGAATATCTATACATAAATATAATGTTATCTTTCGTTTTTATTTTAATATCTAATATACTTTACTAGAATTAATTTTAGTTTAAAGATTTTTTTAAGAACGAGTTAAAATCTATATCTACGTCACTGATTTCATTTATAATAAATTTACTTTTTTATTGTGGGATAGTTTTCTAGCGAAAAAAGTTCTGTGATTTATTGTTGTAGCCCATTAGTTTTTAAAATGCTTAATCTCGGGATCTATTTTATCAAACTTTAACCTCTTGTAACCTTTTTGTTTTACTTCCTTTTTTGTTTTAGGATAATTTCTATATGGATATAACAGCTTTAATTCTTCTGATTTTTAGCCTGCGGCTGTTGGCTTATTTCTGCTTATTACTGAAGACTTACAAATATGATTAAATAATTTTTGTAAAAAGTTATTCACAATAAAATCACTTAAAAGGTTATTCACCTCTATAAATCTATTGATTATTCTCATTTATTTTTAAGTTATTTTAATACTGAAGTGGGAGACCAATGAGATGAAAAGGTATCAATTTACTTTGAGAAAATTGATACTTTTAATTTCCTTGGTAAGTTTGTACGTCTACGTTCATACCGGTTACTCACATAACAGGCTTCAAGGTAAATTTCACTCGTGGGTGGTTTAATACATTTTGTGCTCATTTCAATAAAAAGTGTTTAAAAGTGCAGTAGAAAATGCAAATACCGTCGAATTATGAAGGTACACAACTGGAAGAATTAACTCCTGAAAATGGAAACCTTTTGGATACTATGAGAATTGATGTAAGTTAAATCACATCTATTTTATTACAGTACTGCTTGAAACTCGAATTGTTTAAATAAGGTTGTACTAAGATAAAATTTATATTGATTCTCTATTAAAAGCTACAAAAACTAAAAAAATCTTAAAGATTTACCTTCTACAGTCATACATAGGTAAACTTATCTTCTTCGGTTAACCTCTCAACTTGTAAATATTTACACCATGCAGATGTTATGTATACAGGTGTCTAACAAAATTTGTGGTCAAATGTAATAAAATTTTATTTTCATGCTTAAAACTTATAATGAACCAAAAGTAACCAAAAACAAAAAAAAAATTAAAATCGATAAAATATGTTCAAATAGGTTATAATAACTAAATGAAGCTTGTCTCTAAAATTATATCTATATAAAGCTCGCCAAGGGCAGACGCCAAAAACAACCAATGCTATTAGATCAGATGAATAATTTTAGATTTGAATCTCTTAGGCTTTTGCCTAGCACCTAGAATTTTTGGACTTATCAGGTTCAGCAAAAAAGCTTTTTGCTTGTCTAAATCCCTTAAATCCTTAGAATTATTTCCTAAAAGGTTTAGATTTAATGTAGCTTCTTTGGTTTTCTTCTTTAGCAGTAAGCTCTACAGTTTTTCTTTTTATAAGTTTCTCAAGAACGTTTACACATTGTTGCACAAGAATAGATCTGGTTCTAACAAGGCCAAAACTTTTAGAAGGCGATAGTATTAGTAGCTTTTTCCTAATTTATTCAACACGGCTCTTTATAGTTCAGCTAAAGAAAACCCAAAGAAGAGTAATCCGGACTAAGTTCCAAAACCTGTACCTGTACTTCAAAATTGGTGATACAATCACCACTCAACGTATTTTTATTTTTTCTATATAAAAAAATAAATTAAGAACCATAGTGTTTTATTTGTTTGGTCAATATTGCATTACTGTATAAAACTGACTATAGTTAAAAGTAAATCAATTTTAGGATGATTCAGGAAAATTTCTATCAAGCATCTCTTTACCAAAAAAGCGAACATACAATCGGTGGTCACCCGTAGAAGAAGGAGTGACGTTAGCTTGGAGAGATTTAAATATTTATGTCCAATGTCGAAAAAGTAGCAAAAATGGTTACAAAAGAATTATCAATAATGGTATACCTGCCATTGATCTGTTCGTTCTTCAAAAATCATTTTTAGCTTTTATGTTTCAGTAACAGGAGCCGTTAAAGCGGGAAGTTTGGTTGCTCTAATGGGGGCTAGGTAAGATAATGACTTTACTAACCATGCCTTTTAGTTTATAAAATGATAATGGAGATACTTCATGTCTGCTTTTGTGTTTGTAAAATATATTACACTTCTTAGAACATACACAAATTACAGTACATAGAACTAAGATGAAACAATTAATTGTAGATTACTACAAGGTACAAGTCTATATTCTGTCAAAAACCATTGGTTAGCTTTATAACAGTGACACAACCCTAAATCTGGAGTTGGACCACGAATTCTGATGAGCTTTTATTATACAGAAACAATGCTCTTTGACTTACATATAACTAGTATATGCTCCTTCAGAGATGAGACTTTCAAACTCTTGGTAGAATATTGTTCATCTCTACATTCCTACTTGTACTCCATGCTGAAAAGCTTTCCCTTATGATCAATAGATATTGCGGACCAATAACTACAAATTAAAACTCACAATGTTTAGTCAAAGTTTTCAGGCCTTTGCAAATCTATGCTTGTAAATCTTCACAGTTTACAGGTTGTTTGAAGTTTCCGTGTTTGCATACACTCACTTAAAAAATCATTCCATATTTCCTTGCTGCATTCGGTTTTTGTCTCTGTTTTAGTGGAGCTGGAAAAAGCACTTTAATGGCAGCTTTAGCCTTCAGAAGTTCAGGTAAAACATCTTCTTCCTTAAAGAAGAAACCTTGATTGATCCTAGAGTATATTTTTAGGATCAACCATGGTGGAAGGTGACATATTAGTTAATGGACGTCCCGTTGGAGATTACATGCGTCATTTAAGTGGCTTTATGCATCAAGATGACCTTTTTGTAGGCGCACTTACTGTTTGGGAGCATATGAATATTATGGTAATAAATATTTTAAACATTCAAAAACTAAATAAGCGCCATTGGATGCTTAAGTTTGACTGTCCCATTCACTTTTTGTTTCTGATGAAGATATAATGGGAATTTAAAGCGACAATTTTAAATAGATTTCAAAGGCAGCAAATTTCAAGATTTTACTCAAAAACAACGCATCTCATGAGAAGAATGGAAAATTTTTTTTTGATAAATTGAATGCTAATATTAAAAACAAGAAAATTAATCATTTTGTATTCTTTTAGGCCCATCTTAAACTGAACAGAAGGACTACCAACTACGACAGAAACTACAAGATTCAAGAACTCTTAAGGTATCTAGGTTTAACGGGCTGCATGAACACAAGAATAGGTTTAAACGGAGAGGGAAAAGTACTTTCCGGTGGGGAAAGAAAACGTCTTGCATTTGCCACTGAGGTTCTTATCAAATTAAAATATTACTGCATATGTTTATCATAATAAGACTATTGCAGTTGTTAACGGATCCTCAGTTACTATTTTGCGATGAACCAACTACTGGTCTCGATTCATATTCAGCTCAGAAAATTGTAACTATGATGAATCTAATGGCTTCTTGCGGAAAGACTATAGTTTGTACAATTCATCAACCGTCGTCTGAAATATTTGCTATGTTTAGTCAACTACTTCTTTTAGCCGATAGCAGAATAGCGTATATGGGTTCTACTATGAATGCAATTGAATTTTTCAGCAAGTTAATTAAATGATGAGTTCGTAACTATTACTACTTCTGATTGATTTAATTTTCTAGGTTAGATTATCAATGTCCAAGCAATTATAATCCAGCAGATTTTTTTATTAAAACTTTAGCAATGACGCCAGGGGCTGAAGAAGCTAGCAAACAGACAGTTAAGAAGATCTGTGACCATTTTGCTGTTAGCGAATACGTTAAAGAGATTAATGTCGTCGTACAATATGAATTTCATATGGGAAGAGCTAGCGAGGTAAATTTAAATTTTTTATTTTCTTGTTGAAAATTTTGAAAGAGGTAAAGAGCAACTTAAAATTTAACAAAGTTTGTCTTTTTTTACATTTGTTGCTAACTTGGAGACAAACTACTACAGTAATTAGCCTGGAAAAATTTAGGAACTATGATAATTTCCCGTATCTCGCTTGCACTACATTTTGCCTTACTGAAGATATTCTAATCTCCAATAAAGATAAAGATCGTATTGACACGAGGTCTACGATTTTGTTTTCTTATCCAATTTATCTAAATAAATTCAATCTAGAGAGCCAATTGCTGATCAGGTCACTGCAGCATTTAACCCCATGATCTATCAAGCTTGTTCTGACAACAAACAGAAACTTTATATCAAATAATTAAAAAACTTTTTAAGTTTCCTAATCGGACTGATAACAGCTTCTTCTCTACAAAAAAAAGACAGAGAAATATTTACTCTTCTAGACGTCCCAAGGTCACTTCCATTTTTTTCTAGTTTTCTTAGTAGCAGAATACAAATTCGTGAGATGGCGTGACCTGATTCGTGTTCGTATTTAATAACACTTTTAAGAAGGTTAATGGAAGGCGAAACCCGACCTTGAGCCATTGCAAGTTCTTAGTTCTTGCACAGTCTAATATTTTTGGGACAAATAAACTCCTCTCTTTATATTTGTATCTTTTAATGAGGTTAATAAAAAGCGATGTCCAATTTTGGCCTGACAGAGGTGTACTGTGCTAGGACATAAGCCGACTCCAGTTTGTAAATAGCTCTTTCAGAAGGTTAATAGAAGGTTTATTTGAATTTGTATTCCAAATTATTGTCGATCGAGACATGCTAACTTCATTTTGATGTCTGGTGCAATGGGCCATAATTGTAAGCCATTAGTACCTGACTTGACTACCTTTTTTCGTAAAGAAACCTACGACCTTGCTTCCAAATACTATTCATTCGATGTAAGAAAACTGCATCCCAGATTCCAAGAACTGCAGTTAAACTGATTTTCATAAAAATCTTTAACCTCTGTCTTCACTACGGATACTTTCTTGCGGCTTGGGAACCGGTAAGCAAAGCAAATAAACGTTGAAGAGCTGTCAAAGGCAGTCATCTGTTTAAAAGTTATTCACGTCTTCAGTCTTAATTGGCGAATATTAGTGATGGAGTGACGGAAAATGTAAGCTCAGTAATGATTTGATATTAAGTAATAGTTGGCACTTTTTAGGGCGGCAAACACGAAGCAAATAGTAGTGCTGGATAGTATGTTGCGTTAGAGGCCATGATGGTGATAGTTACGTTTTATTTTTCTTCATTTAATCCTGGCAGGAGTGTTCAATATATTAAATAGGACTTCTGGTTGAGATCGATGGCTAGGTAGACATATCGACACTGTAGGGATTTGAACCAAGCATCCAACGAGGGTATCTCGGCTAGATCGCAAACCTTCCCAAAGGGGTGAGAACAATCCAAACGAGATATCCTTGTTTTTAGAGATTTGGTACATCTCGTCCACAAAATCGGGCAATAACAATATTTACACTTGGGAATCCGTGATAATTTGGTTGTTCTGCTGGAGGTGGGCTATACGGTTGGATTCTTTTTGGTCTGTTATGTTTCAAGCTTGTTCTAGAATTGTAATCTATTCCTGTGCTTCAGGCTACAGGGCAAAACCATCTAATGCGCTTCTCTAAACCCAGTCGAATGCAAGCAAACTAACGCATTTAGGCGATTCTACTAAGTCTTCACCTCCGTATTTCGTATTTAAACAGATAACTTATAAATGCGTCTTTTCTCTTTGATGAGCTAGAGGATGTCCGTGTCCTGATCTATGGTGATAGCTTTTGTAGGGACAGATGCCTCGAAATGCCCCTGGATGGTGAGGATGAGATTCCTATAGGAAAGAGTATTTCTTAGATAGGTGTATTGATGTGGTTCTGGATTCTAGGCCAATTGGCATAATTCCAAGCCATGGATGTTCTTTAGCTTATGTAGGATCAGGAAAGGGTGGGTTTAGCAAAGTAAAAAAGGTAACAACTGGAAGGTAGTCGCTGACGATGGAAGTCCCAGTAAAGGCTAAATCTGAAGAAAATCTTGTCACGAAGGCTTTTATTATGATGTGGTCAATAATGGAGAATCCCGAATGGGACAGAAATGTTCGATCGGCATTTAGGGTTCTGTAGAAAGGAAGGTGAAGAGTGGAGTCTGTAAGGGTATTACCCTTTGGGTTCGAGACTCCGGACATTGAGATTGCCCGGGATCAAGTATAAGTGATATAATAAGACGTATAAGGTTGCTGCATCAAAGAATTTTTTTGAGAATGAAAGACCGATACAGATATATAAAGAGATGGTAGGTCAAGAAGAATGGCGAATAGGTAAAAAAGGATGGCAAGAATTATGGAAACAAATCAAATTTTTGACAAGCGGGTCTATGCGGCTCCAGCTGTAGGAATTCACTGTTGCAATTTTAAGAACTATTGCAAAAGGTCATCAGATGTGAAAACTTGAAAGGTAGCTTATAACTGATTTAAGAAATAAAATGCAACTAGTTACCTGCATAGAAAACTTTAACTCGGAAGCCAAAGGAAATTTGAACCAGAAGAACCAAAATTCGTAAGATGTGCTCCCTCTTTGCAAGAAAAAGATTAATTAATTGCATGGTCTAATTTTAAGCACATTGAATCGGCTAAGGTTTAGAAGCGTGCAATGGTTCAGCTTGGCACTTTGACAAGGCGCACGTCAAGCGACTTCTTGTAAGTAGTGACCACTCACATCAGTAACGTTTCGTGATCCATGACTTTGGACCGAACGCACCACACTTGGATGAGGCTGAGGCCTTGACATTAATGTCGGAATCGACGCCATAAAGGACGCAAAAGAAGGTCGAAAGACAGAGACTTGGACTAGGAATATCGTCAGCGAAGGAGGTCTAGATGGGGGTCTCAAGGCAGTGAGCTGCACTCGCAGATTGTCCTGAAACGATGATACATGAACAGTACCATTACTCAAGATGATTGCATCAGTAATCTGAAGACCTGGGATTTGACGAAATTATAACCGATAGGTCTTTAAGATTTGCCTGCAGTTTAGATAGTCTAGATACCAGACAGGTATGGCGTCTTCAGGCAGAGTAGCAGACAAAGGTTTCGGTGATGGTGATTGAGAGGTGGACACAGGGTTTGCCTCTTGGAAGAGGATTGGGCGGTAATTGTTCTATCTAGAGCTGGTTGACGGTAAACAACATCTTTGAGATGAAAGCCGGATTGGTTGAGTCTTTATATTAAATTGTGCGTATGCTTACCTTATTGTAAACCTAACCTTACTTGTTTATCGTTTGCTATGACTTTTAGCAATGTACATTGCTTTTCATATAAAATATTTTTACTTTGTATTATGGAAGTGTTCTCAGCTTCTTTATGTACTTTCTCCACCAAGATATCTGTTTGTGGGATTGTTCTTTGTTTACAAGAAAGTCATGATCACTAATTCATTAATAATAAAATGCCAGACCTTAATTATGTATGTATCTCCTTATATTTTCAGACAAAATCTTTCGACTTTAGGAGTAATTTGTAAGTAGAAAACGTTACATGTGAATTACACAGCTACAATATTTATTCGTTCCTTTTAGCAAAAAAACATTTTGCTGGACGAGACTGTACTGGTTGATATATCGATCCTTACTAGCAATACTGAGAGATACTTCATTGCAAATCGTGAGGATTTTACAAAAAACCGTAAGAAGTTCATAAAAGAAAGTGGAAAGAGGTCAAAAAGATATTTTTAAAATTTCAGGCCATAGCTTTGATAATTGGATTATGTTACACTGGAACGGTGGAGAAGAATCAAAGTGGAATACAATCAGTTCAAGGTGCATTGTTTATATTTGTGGCGGAAAATACGTTTAATCCAATGTACTCGGCTTTAGCTGCTTTTCCTTTAGATAAAGCCTTATTCCTTAGGGAATATAGATCGGGATTATATTCTGTAGGATCTTATTACATTTCTAAAGTTGCCGCTATGGTATGTATTAAGCTTAATACTTAGATTATATTTACATTTTAATTATTATTATTATTAAATTTTAAAAAATGCTAAGTAATCAATAAAATATAAAACATAGGAGAAATGAAAAAAAAATTAAAAAGGAATCGCCCCCGGGTGGGCTCGAACCACCAACCTTTCGGTTAACAGCCGAACGCGCTAGCCGATTGCGCCACGGAGGCTTCATGTTTACAACTTCCAAACGCTCTCTGATATAGTGTATCATATTTAACTGAAATATTCTTAAAAAAGATATTTAATCTTTAAAACAGTTTCCAGGTCTGATAATAGAGTCCGTAATTTTTACATTAATATCATATTGGTTGGTTGGTTTAACAGCTTCTATAAATACGTTTTTATTAACAACTTTAATAATCACGTTGACCATCAATGTAGCCACGTCATGTGGTAAGCTAAAAAGAGAGCGAAATGTGAAAATTATAAATATTTAAATTATGGTTAATTGCAGGAATCTTTTTCTCGAATGCTTTTGAATCAATTCCTAATGCAATGACGTTTTTGGTACCGTTCGATTTTGTTTTGATGATTACTTCTGGACTGTTTTTAAAATTGAGGTATTTTTTCATTTCTTGTGTTATAATAAACTAATAATTGTGTCTTATCTATTCTTTCAGCTCCTTACCTAATTATGTGGCATGGACAAAATATTTTTCCTGGATTATGTATTCAACTGAGTCTTTAACAATTTTGCAGTGGGATGGTGTGCACAATATTAGTAAGTATAAATGCTTTATATCCTATATCGTTGCCTAACTTAAAAGACAGGGGATGAAATTTATCATCTGATGAATTACTTCTCAGCGCAGGAAGTGGTTGCTAGATACTTTTACTGCTCCTATCGTTTTTGGTACTATGATGCTTTAAATTTTGAACATTTATTAAAAACTCTCTAGATCTATAACTAGATATATGCTGTTCGTGTTTTTGAGCTCTCTTTACATCTTACTTTCTTTTCCAAAACCTAAAACCTTCTTGGTCTACCATTTAACTTAGACTTGAGTAATGTCTCTTTCAAAATAACTCACTAAAAAAAGAATAACCATTTGAAATACTCTTTGCATGTTGATTAAGAAGTTATCACCAGTCTGCGCCATGCACATACCTTTGCGTTGATATTATTAAATGCATAAACAGGACTTGTCATTTTGCCCATCTACTAGCCTTGAAGGCATGATTTTTGCCCCTTTGAAATATTATCATTGAGTCAGGATCCAACCTATGACTTTTGAATTATGGAGCAAACATGCAAACATTTCTGCTGCGTATTACTGTATTATATTTGTCATCAGCAGTCAGCAGTATGATGAAGCGGTTTAGAGAAAACCTATAGAGTAGGGCCCAAAAGGTCTTGGTATGACTGATAAAAGCAAATACAAGTTTGGAAACTATGAAATTATGTACCTTTCAATGTTCAACGTTATGCAGTTAGTTTCAGTTTAATTTGTTTGTAACGGAATGCAATAAAAAAATGAAGACTCTAGATCATGACAGAGCCAAATTGCCTTGCCTATCTTTCTTGTTGCATTTTCATTACAATTAATCTAGATATCGATTGTATAACTTTACTTACCTTTTATCTTTTACTTTGTTTCTGAAAAGGTCTTCCATGTTAGTTGATAAAATGTTGAGTTTATGACAAAGTTTAGAATTAGAAATTTTATTTAGTCACAAAGTCTTTACCACAAACTGAAGCTTCAGTATCTTATAGTAGATCAGTAGAAATCTTGGAATATGAAATTGAGTTGTAAACATGCATAGAATTTCTAGATTAAGAGGTAAAAAAAGACACTTCGAGCCAAAAATCCCTGCCATTGTACGTACGCGTTTCTGTTACTAAACATTAGCACAACTTGTTTGTTTTTGTCTTGAAAATACTTCTTGACAGTTCTGAGTTTTAATTTGCTGAAAATAGCAACAAGATTAAGAATTCAGAAGAGATGTTTATAGTTGCTGTTCTTGATCTATGAACTGCTTTAATCATATGCCTCAGGCAAACACTAAGTAAAAAAGAAGTCTGCTAGGCTAGAGTTTTCTTTTCTACTAATTATTGGATTGGAAGAGATTCGAATGTATAGGGCAGTTCATTTTAAACAGGAAGTAAAACAAAACAATACTGACAATTTAATAAAACATCAGGGCATATAAAGAAGTAGAAAGCAGATTACAGTCCGTAGTCACAAGGAAATTTACTTTTGTTCTTTTACTTCCCTATTTTGAGGTAGCAGCTCTAAAGGTAGCTCGGGACTTGCTTGTATTCAAGAATGTAATTATGTAATAAGAGATAATAAAACCCTGGAAGTTACTGTTTTGGCATTTATATTCACCATACCTCGGACTTTCCGAATGCAAACCTAAAGCGTTAATTGCTCAACTACACACATATTTTGCACCCCCGTGCAAAAAATCCTGCCAGTGTCTACACATATAAGCATCAGTGGTAGAATGAAAACCAAAAAACTAAACACTGCGAGTGTAACTAATCTGATGGAATTTTTCTTTTTTATTTTTGGCATACTTAGGGGCTTTAACCTGGTCATTTTGGCTGATGAATGTCAATCTCTTGAAAATATTCTATCAGTGTATCACAAACATGAGCGTGAGATGCATTAATGAAAAAAACATCACCTACAGATGAAAGAAACGATATTTTAAGACAAGCAATTATCAAACGTTTACTTTCTGAATGGTTCTCTTGTTTCCTCAAGAATTCTGTACCTTAACATAATGATGTAGTTCTGGAGATAAGTAAATGACAGTGAAGAATCTAAAAGAAATCTTTATTGGTGACTTTTAAAATTAAAATGGTGCTGAGGTTGTTTTCACTAATTAAAAATTCTATTAAGTCAATATTCATGATAACATGACTTTGTGAATTCCCCTGTATGGTCGTCTCTCAAGAACACAGACTGATAAAATATACATTACAAACAGAATTTGTATATAATTTGATTTTGTGCCTGTAAATTCGAGTCTGGCAAGTTTCTTTTATCAGTTAAAAGAAAAAAATGAAAAGGTAAATAAATAAAATAACAAAATAGTTTTTTCTTGATTTTCATCTGTTATTTCCACATGGTTTCTATTGAACGATATTTTCTATTCAGAAAGAAAAGCGAACAGGAAACAACTTTTTTATCAAAAGAATTAGAACATTATTACTGTTTTTTTACTTTTCAAAAAAAAAGAAAAAACCGGAACTGAAATATAATTACTGTATCTGTCAGTAGGTTGGTATATTTTCTTTTTTCTATTTTCGCACGAAGGCTTACCTCTTTTATGTGATTCTTTTAATTCAGAAACAGAAATAAATTTGTTTTCGTTTTTTTTTAGCTTGCGAGAATTCTAACCCAGATTTGCCATGCCTAACGGAAGGATCAGAAGTTCTTGAAAAGTATAGTTTTTCTCCTGAAAATCTTAATCACGATCTTTGGAACATGTTTTTCCTTTGCGCTATATTTCACGTCCTGGGATTTTTATGTCTTTGGAGGAAAACGAAGAAAAAATAAATACGCGTCAGTGAAAGGCAGTCTTCCTTTTTTTTCTTATTTTTGTAATTATCTATAGGACCTTTTATATTGTAAGTAATAAATTTCTCTTTTTGTGTAAGCGAAATCAAATATAAATAAAAGAGTTTACCTACTTTTCATCGAAAGTGAAATTTGCAACATGTGGCGACCTCCGTGCAAATGTAAGGTACTGGAATCCGGGACTTCGGTGGATCAATGTAGGACCGACTCCGGGGATTCCGGGGTTTGACTCCGAGCATAAAGAAACAATTACTTTAAATTATTCAGCTTTTTTTATAGCTCCCACATGGAGGAAGTAATGGTAATTTTTGTTGCGCCGTTCCTCAAACCAGCGATGCGCTTATGTTTTAATAGGACCTTCCAAGAGATTAATTGCTGCGTTAAAAATAACTTGAGGGAAGTTGTAATTTGCAGGAAGATATTTGAAATTCCTAATTTTTAAATTAATGTAAATTAATAAGATAAGAGCAAAAATGTGCGTACTGTTTAATGTACATGAAAGGGGCAGGCAGGCGGGCAAAATGCAAAGCCGGTCAGACATGCGCAACTTGCGCAAAGTGCGAGCTGTCATGGAACCCGTTTGACAGCACGCAGTGTTTGTGTTAAGAAATATCGCGGTTTTTCAAAGATCTCTTTATAACATACACATCGAATTGCGATTTTAAATTGTGTAAGTGTTCAGTCGATCGTGTGCAAAGACTTTTCTGTCAGAACTTTGGTTATTGTGTCCTAAAAAATAGAAACAGTCTCTCGTGTCCCCAGAAATAGCTTCCTGCACCTGTGCTGATTACGGAACGGTAAGTAAATTTATTTTATTTTAATTTTTATTTGTTGTACTTAAAAAGCGCCCGCTTATCTTATCAATGACGTCAGCGGAATTTTATGCTGGTAATTTATAATGTTATTAAACGTTGAGATAAAAAAACCCATTGTTTTAGTGGAGTCGACTGTGTTCGAAGCGTTTTTATTTCTACCTAAAATTATCCATTTTTTCGATACATTCATTCATGTGCGTGCGTTAATATTCAAATAATATCGAATATTCGATAACGTTACCAGTTGCATGCAAGAAATGCCGGATAAGTGTTCTTGACCGTCACAACATGAAATTATTTTTGAATGTTTGCCGCCACTCCCACTTGCCATGTGGAAGATTATGATTCACATTCGCATGTATTTGCATACATAATAAAATATGTTATCTATTTACTTGCCTCCTGTTTTTATTTACATTACATTATTTTTTACAAACGTACATTACAATCTGTTCGCGTTATGTAAAACATCATTTCGATCATTTTCCATATTGGAATTTGTGTCGTGCATGTAATATTAAAACGATATGCCGGGGTAAAATCGCTGGAACTTCGCAGTTCGCAAGATATATTGGGTTAACGTATGCCTGAGGTTCGACGTAGATAGCGAAAGTAAAACTAGGGTCAATGAGTTTTGGAATATCTACAGGGATTAGGTGTTTTAGATCCTTATGAATTTACATTAGGTTTGTTTCCAGGTTAACCGGTATTGCATGATTTACTCCGGTTGTGAATAAATAATTACATAA
Source organism: Ignelater luminosus (assembly GCA_011009095.1). Taxonomy (NCBI): domain Eukaryota; kingdom Metazoa; phylum Arthropoda; class Insecta; order Coleoptera; family Elateridae; genus Ignelater; species Ignelater luminosus. The sequence continues at coordinate 5,153 of VTPC01003408.1, read as the reverse complement.
ATAATAAAACAAATTTCACCGAAATAGGATATTAAATAGTATTTGAGAGATAGTTATGAAGGCCACTTGTCGTCCTTTAAATGATTATAGTATTCGTCTTGATACTAGATTAGTACTCTACAATTATTGCTCCGTGACAATTTTATTAAGTTCTATCCTGACTGACCATTTCCTTCCCTTGATCATTTTACATGCACGACGACCATTTCCTCTCGACCTAAACGTTACTTCCTTTTCGCATAAATCACAAACCATGAGTCCATTATTATCTCATACCTAAAATCCTTGCGAACAACAGTTTGTTCCATTATCAATCATTCCACTTTTCCAGTTTGTTGGTACAAACTTTTGTTTAATTTATTCGTTTGTTTATTTAATGTTATTAAAATAGCGTAGAATGTACAAGAAGTTGCATATCCTAATATTTACAACGCATTCAGATTGTTATATTCACTTGACAAACGTGGATCAATACATATATTTATCAAGTAACAAAAAAAAGAAGTTGCAAGTTTTTGTTTTTTTTGTGTTGACACTAATAAAACAAAATATTCTATTTAAGAACTTGTTTCTGTTTGTTTAAAACAATTGAAGGTGATGATTTCGCTTGAAAAACAAATTAGTCAGAAGTTAATTTGAAAACAGAATAAACTTGAAATGTTCCTAATAAAGTTCAATTGTTTATTTTTATTTATCCATTAAAGAATTGTCTATGTTTAACATCTTATTATAATCTTACCGTTTACTATTTTAAAAGTTATTAAAAATAAAAAAATGCTAAACGTTATTTGTCGTGATAACAATCAATTTAGATACAAACTGTTTATATTATATTTAGTTCTACATATTTTCTCAAGGTAAGTTGGATGAAAAGAATTCGTATTTGGCATTCCATTAATCTTTGAAATATAGTAGCCATTTTTTGTTGATCAGAAAAATGAGTAGAAGTAGACATGATTATTGATGTATTCACAAAAATATTCTCTAATCAAAAAAAGACATTCATAAAGGTACGCAGGGCAGGCTTCGGAATACGGACGTTAAGCCAGTCGAATGCCTCAAACCGCAAAGGTATGGGGGCGTGGAAACTGCATTTATGTGAAAGATAAATGTCATAAATAGTTTAAATATTTCACTTTTCAAGAACAAAATTGCATATCATTGTGATGTCTCTTTGTCTAGGGCACTATTTCCCAATATTTTGTGAGTTTCGAAGCATTTTACTTCACTTTATGTAGGAAACTCGCTAAAATCGCAGGGCAAATACGAACACGGATCAGGCAGCACCTTCCAATCTTCTTAACAAAACCGGTCAAGCTGCACCTTCCAACAGTCCACCTACGATGGCCTATAGTCGGACTCCGATCTCCATTAACATTCGTCAGAGAGCTAAAGACGAATACTGCACCCTCATATTGTTGCTTATTTCATTTGACACGGAAGGGCGTAGAAATCTGAGTTTGTCTCAGGGCGCATTAAGCTGTAAAGATGATTCACCTCCAGTGACTCAAGGTCGGGCGTTACCCTCCATTAAGTTTCTTAAGAAAACTAAAGACGAATACAAGTCGGGCTGCGCTTGTCTGTTATAGTATGGAAGGGCGCAAAAATCTGAGTTTACCTCAGGGTGCCGACTCTGAAGGCACATTTCGTTTTCTTTGCTTACCGCCACTGCAGTTCCTTAACTTAAATTCTAATAGCGTGGAAATTATATTGCAGATGAGTTTTCTACGAACTGCTCCACTACACGGTATCCTTAGGTCAAAATCGATACTCTGGATGGATTAATCAAGAGAAAATCATTTGTAGAGCATGCACAATCCTGATTGGTTTTTAGCCTTGATAACATTGACTGAAACTATAATTATGTTATAGTTCTCGATTCACTGATCAAAAGTCTCCCGATAGGGCGCCGGTTGTTGGTAGTCGCAGAAGAGTGACTTTTAAACGATTATGTTTCGTTTATTGGTTTTCTGAAAGATATCCTATATCTCAGGAACAGGATTTACTCGTATGTCGAATCAAGATGGCACTTTAGTTGTCCGTAAAGGTAAGATAGGTAAGTAGCTTTATGTAGGAAACTCGCTAAAAAACGCAGAGGTAAAGCAAAACTCGACTCGTGTTTGAGTATAGCCAACTTAAGAAGGCTAGCGCAGGACTAAGCCCAACTGTATAGGCTACCACAGGTAGTTCGATGGAAGGCAAAGCCCTACAGTAGGTCATCGAAGAGGGCTTGTTGGAAGACAAATGTTTGACTATAGCTGACCTGAGGAAAATGAAATCCGTCTGTAGGTCACCTCAAGTAGTTTGATGAAGGTCGAAGCTTTACTGTAGGTTATCGAATAGGGCTTGCTGGAAGACAAAGTACGACCAGTGTCCGACTAGAGCTGATTCAAGAAAGTTAATGAAGGACGAAATCCGACTGGGAACACTGCATACAGTCCAATGAAGGGCAAAGACCCACTGCGGATGGCTCATTGAAGGGCGAAGCTAGACCATTTTCGATACTATGGAAAGGTCTTCTTTTATCATTACTAAGAAACCAAGTTCCGACACTACTATCCATTCCCGAGACATAAACAAAGAAAACAAAACGGGTGACTTGAAATCCATTTCTCTATGTCAACCAAAATTTCTTTCCTGAGTCATTGGGTAGGTATCCTTAAAGAAAATAACGGTCGGTGGTCTAGAAGCGTTTGAGAATTACTCCCTTGCAATTACCAACAACCAAACTGTCTTCTGAATGCGATAACCCATCAGTGAGAATATTTGGTAAAAAAACGAAAGATGGCAGTGTCTCGGCCGTTTGCAAAGCACTCCTCTAACGCTACCATCAGTCAAAGTTGCATATGACCATATCGATATGACAATCCGTTCCCGAGCGACATCTAAAAGACAAAAGGAATCTCAAATTACAGTTTCAAGTTTAATGACCAAAGCGACTTTTGATCAGCGAGTCAAAAATTATGCTGCAGTTTCAGCCAATTTCGCCAAGGGCAAAATCCATAAAGATTGTTGTTTGGAAACGTTCTCATCGTTTTTGAAAACTAACGAATTTTTCTTAGCAGTTAACTTTTAAATCATTGATAAATCGCTGTGTGTGTATGTCAAAATAAAACAAGCTTGGTTATGGCGTTCGAAACTAATGTTTCCGATTGGTCAGTAAGCTGCCCTAAACCAATCAAAACATTGTTGTTGACAAAAAATGAAGTTAGTATCTGTGAACCTGCACTATGCAACTATATCTCTGGAAAAAATCCTGCCAGCGCTCATGAATGTAGCACAACAACCTAACCATTTTGGCGTTGTTGAATTGTGTCTTGTAAAACTTTCACAAACCCTTTGACTTTTTTTACACCTTTTTAATACTGTATTGTTGTAATCAGCAATTAATCAGAAGAAAGCAAATACAATAACAAGGTCTATGGAAAACCGTATATTTTAAAATATTTTTAGAATTTATAGGTAAGTACGAGAGAGTTTCTTTCAGTAAGTAATATTGTTTGATATTTTTACAAATGACACTAAAATCTATTTAAATTCTTTAGTTCCTACCTTGAAAATGGGATTAGATATTTGGTTGAGATTTCCTACGTGGTTGATGGTATGAAGCATCTAATACTTTACAAATCTCTGTGAAGTTGTTCCCTTTACCATAGCCGAAGATTCAAGGAGAGGCGTATATGTCACGTCAGCGAACAATTTAGGTTTTGAGGTTATTTTGTGAAATGTGCCGTTTTCGAGTAAAATCTAATCTCCCAAAAGCCATTTCTAAAACACTGTCTAATTAATTCTAATTTAAAGCTATGTTTTTGAAATACTAAGTTTGATTTAAAGCATCATCGATTGATTGGCGATTGTCTAAGCTGAAATAATCTCCCGGCTGATGTTTCCTATTTGTTTTTCACAATTTACCATTTTTTGTTTAAATGGTATTTGTAAAACCATTTCATTTCTAAATATCCAATCCTTGTGACGTGGCGTGTTTTTGTTTTATATTACTATGTGTTAGTGAAAGCAATCAAATAATTACAGTAAAGGTAAGAAAACTCATATCAAAATTTTGTTTACCCTAAAGCATAAACAAACCCATCAAAGTTTCAAATGATTCTTTCTCTGTTAAACTGTTTAGTAATTATGCAGATGTTTATACGATGTATGCCGTTTAGTACTGATTATTCGGGGACCATTAAAGCTACCAAGCTGAAATTAGTATTCCGGCATAATTCACTTTTTAGAGCAAATTGTCAAACTAGAGACAAGGTCGACTTTTTTTTGTTCTAATTTCACTGTTATTGATCTGAGACCTACGGTACCTTAACACTTTTTTATCAAGTTATACTGGAATATTAAATTTCAGCCTTATGGCTGTAATATTTGTTGAATAATCGCGTGTAGACTGTTAAACTGAGCATCTTGTGCTATTAGTGTTTTCTTCTCTTAATATTGCCTAATGACGTAACTGTAACAAGTAAATAACAACATAAATTTTAAATACACTTAAATTGCTAATTCAATAATTAGGTTATCATTGCATAACCTTAAACATATTAATGACTATGTTAAAGGGTGGAGTCAACTACATAATGGTGTACTATAGAAAGATCCACTTTTTTATATAGGTATCTACAGCAACTATTCGCCAACATTCAATAATATCATTGACTAGTCTTTTACAATTGAAGCATACATAAAAGCTTTTGGCGACGAGGATGGGATAGAAATCAACTAACTAAAGTTAAAAAAAAATTACATTAGAAATACTTAATTCACAAGTCACAAATTGGGAATAATTTCTGTCAAGCTTTAGTTCCTTTCTGAAGTTTTGCTTCCAATTCAAAACCTTAGTTACATAACAATGGAGTATCACAGTACAGTATCGAGTACACCTTTGAAAGTCATTTTTTATAACCAAAAGCGCTTATTTTCTATTTTGCCAAACCGTTCCCTTTGTTGGTACTTTGTGATTTTCTCGGGGAGTCGAAGTTTGGACACCGTGGAACGCGGGTGTTCACCGCGACCCCCTCGAGTCCAAGCGGACCCGGTGCTTCTCACGTTTTGTTTCGATCTTTAAGTGTGGCGCACGGTTAATTTCGACATTTTAGTGGCTGTGAATTTGCTTTGGTTTTCTATTTGGTTTATGGTTTATGGGCATT
>VTPC01003407.1:0-18409 GCA_011009095.1 Ignelater luminosus | reverse complement strand
CGCCAAGCACACCTTGCAAACTACAAAGGATGCCTTAATGCAAAAACCGTGCAAAAGCGCAACAAAGAAATGCAGAAGCCAGCACAGATGATTATTACCCCAAACAAAGTAAAAAACCGGAGTATCCTTTACCCAGATTGCACAAAATAAGAATTAACCTATCTCCGAAATCAGTCGAACCCCTGTAAATGAAAACTTAGAAATTAAACAAATGTTGCAACCCATGAAGCAGATATTCACACAAGTAGACATCAAGCTTGATCCTTTAGAAGCCAGGGTAACTGGCGCGATCCCTAAAAATACCATTAATGGATAAAAAGAATATAAGAATTTCTTGATGGAATACTAACTGCATTCTGAATAAAAAAGCAGAGTTTCATCATGGTGAGGATTAGAGGTTATAGAAGTTGTCACACTTTTCACCCAAGTAATAGGGCGTGAGGTGGAAGTGCGGTAATAGTTGAAGAACATATTAAACATCACACTAGTATGTATAAAATCTGTGAAACTAAATGTAACTTTAGGCACAGCTTAGTGCCCCTCACATACAATCTTAAAACGTCCGACTATAAGACATTTCTTCAACAAGCGGGAGAAAGATTTATAGTAGGGGGAGACTTCAACGCCAAAGATATAGTGCAAGACTTACAACTAGCAAAGGAAGAAAATTGCGCAAAGCTATCAGAGAATTAGATTGTGACTTCCACTCTTTAGGTAAGTCAATTTACTGGACTTCTGATATTAATAAGATACCAGATCTATGAGACTTTTTCATCACCAGAATAGTATTTGCTAACTTTACAGATGCAGAAGAAAACTTTGATCTTGACTCAGATTATTCTGCTATCATCCTAACACTAACCGAAAAGAGCATTTGAAGAGAAGCTTACCCGTCACTGATAAATATATCCACAAACTGGAAAAGCTTTAGCAATGACCTACAGAATAACAGTAATCTAAATGTAGCACTAAGAATCAAACAACAACTAGATGCAGAATCAGAAAAAATTGTAAAATCAATTCAAAGAGCTGCTTTCAATAACACCAAGACGGTCACCCAAATCATCGAAAGGACAAACTAATCTGATTGAAATTAGAGAATTGGTGAAAGAAAAACGAAAAGTAAAAAGACAGTAGCACCAGTTCAGAGATCCAGCTTAAAAATCATTTAAATAACAAAATCTAAACACTCAAAGGGGAGATACAGAGAATTAAAAAAAAGTCAATAAGTTCTTACCTGATGGATTTATCATCGGAGAAGGATACTAACTATTCTCTCTAGAAAGCTACAAAGAAAATCAAAAGGTCTATACTTGAAATTAAATCGATCAGAAAAAGGATGAGGCGTGGACTAGAGACAACAAGCAAAAGGCGGACCTATTTACTGAAAGCTTAGCTAAAATCTTACAGCCAAACTAAATGGATGAAGAAAATAATCTAGAGCACTTTTAGAATAATATCTACGAAAACATTCCGTTGGTAACCCCCAATGAAGTAACTTTCGAAATAAGAACAAATCTAAATCTGAAGAAAGCGCTAAGCTTAGATTTGATAACTGGTACAATTTTAAAAGAGCTACCAAGAAAAAGAGTTGTCTTGCTGACTTATCTCTTCAATGCAGCTATTGGTCTGAGATACATCTCAAATGTATGGAAAGTTGCAGAAGTAATAATGTTACCCAAACTGGGAAAGCCACCGAATGATATGAAGTCTTACCGACCTATATCACTATCCCCAGTCGTAACCAAACTGTTTGAGAAATTGCTCCTTAAACGATCGATTAAAGCTACTTATAGAAGAGAATCAGCTGGTACCAGATTATCAATTCGGTTACAGACAAAAACACTTTACTATTGATCAAGTCCATCGGATCACTGATATAATAGAGTGAGCACTTGAAGAAAAAGATGTATGCACTGTTTTTTATTTAAACGTTAGTCAAGCATTTGACAAAGTTTGGCACGAAGGACTTGGACATAAATTGAATAAAGTGTTACCCCAACAATATGTAGAAATACTCACATTGTATATCTGTGACAGGGCGATCAGAGTTAAACAGGAGAATGAATACTCTGAACTGCAGGACACAAAAGCAGGAGTACCTCAAGGAAGTGTGCTGGGACCCATCTTATATCTACTTGATACATGTGATGTACCAGCCATGCAAAACGTAACAGTGGCCGCCTTTGTAGGTGACACTGCATTGACTACCACTGGGAAAGATCCAGCCATATCAACTGTCAAAGTCCAAACCGCGTCAAATAGATTACTGATATGGGCCAACCGATGTAAAATTAGGCTGAACGAGTTAAAATCTGTTAAGGTAAATCTTACCAACAAAAGAGTAACAGATCCACCTATACTAGAGATAAATGGAAGAACGGCACCCCATGAAAAAACCTTAAGTAGCTAGGAAGTAGAGAACCTTTCAAAAAAAATATTAATTTTCATTTAAAAATACAGACATTCCCAAAATTGTGGGAAAGTAAGGTAAACACGATTTATTCAGTATCGTAATAGGGAAAACACAACAGGACCGGTTTCGGGAATTTTAGGTAATCAATTATTACATGTCCATTTTGAATTTTCTTTCTGAAACTTGACAAGCTCTCATAAAGGGCATACATCAAATATTACTGAAACCGACTTTGGTAATATGATTGTTTCTCTGCTTCAGACCAGTATGCTCCGCAATACCAACTTTTCAATACTATCAGTTTGCAACTTTGTAATTTTCTTTAAGTTTTTGTAATTATTTTTATATAATGTTCGTACCTGTACATAAATTATTATTTACAATATATGTACATTGTACATGCTGTATAACTGATTTATTTTTCAATGGGATTTTTATCGCCTGCAGTTTAAGTTAGTGGTAGACGTAACCAACTGATATTTTCATAAAATAACATTTTATCATGCATCATACGTAACAGTTTATTGCCCTGCAATTCAGATAAAGATATGCTTTGCAATGTTTCCTCTTCTGATTGCAAAATAGTACAAATATGATTATAAATTCTTGCTTGTCACGAAAGTACAATCTTTCTACTTGTTCGTATTCATATTTACAGGTCAAGTTAATTTGTTTTTGTCTGTTTCCCTTTGCGTCTTATATTTATTAATAGAACTAATAGCACATTTATTCATTTCTTTTGACGAACTAGACAGATTTAGGTCTAGCTCTAAGTATTGTAATAATAATAAAGAAAATACATGCAAGATTAATATTCAATGAATAAATAATGTCATTGTACTTCATTTCCTCTTCTTAGATAAGGTGTCTAGATACTAAAAATGTGTTAGACCACAACAAAAAATGATCAAAGGGGATGTACTTGAATTTCTAGATATATTGCGGCATACACCTTAGTACTGATTTCTTTAGTCCTTTTTAAATTTAACTGCAATTGAAAGTTGAGGATACAGAACAGAACAATTAGTTTTAAAAATTTAATTTTGAAATAACTATTATTTGTTACTATTTCAGATTTAAAAGTTACAACGGGTTAAGTTACATCCATAATGTTGGAAAAGAACCATTAAGAGCATTGACGTTTGGAAATCTTCTGGAACTAGCTGCCAAAAGGTACCCTGATAGAGAAGCTTTAGTATCAGTTCATCAAAATCAAAGGTTAACTTATCCTGAACTGTTAGAACAAGCTGATAAATTAGCAGCTGGTCTTCACACGATTGGCCTTGAAAAGGGAGATCGAGTGGCTATTTGGGCTCCTAATACTACAGAATGGGTTCTTACAAAAATGGCTAGCGCCCGAGCAGGATTTATACTGGTTAGTAGATTTAGTTTTTAAATTTTGACCTTCGACTACAGCTTCAAAACTATCAAATTAAAATTAACCTGCTAGAACCTTTCTTTGGTAAAGATCTTTGGTCTGACGTAGTATGCCAGGTTATTACCTTCCTTAATCAAAATTTAAATAATCAATAAATAATTTTTTATCAACTTTAAAGCAAGTCAAAACAATAACAAGCAAGTCATCAAAACCCTATCGCAATAATAATTTAAAAAATTTCCAGCTTTTACCATTATCACTAAATAAACGAGATATAAAATAAGTCAATAACTCTTCTCTTGTTATAATACTTAATGTGTTTTATTGTTTAACAGATATAGAGCTTAGATCGGAAATTTGGGCAATTCTTGTTGAATTTAAGTTCTTCATGAAATTTTCTTGTGGTTCTACTCAAATTAACTTCAGTAATTCTTTTATACTGCGTTGGCTAAATCGATCAGATTAGTCTTTTTGACAACCGTTATTAAAGTAAACCCCAAATCGAATTTGAACTTGTCAATTACCAATTTCATTTCTTCTCATGGCTAAAGATGACTTTCTGTCTTTTTGACCCAATACTGATGATCATGGGCTTAATTCACTTAAAAGTCTTTACAGTCCTGGATCATTAATCTTCCAAGTCTCTGGTTCTAGTTTAAAAACGGTAGAAGTGACAGGCCGTAAACTTTTTTTCCAACGTGACCAATTCGAGAGCAGTATTGGAGCCTACTTTTTAGAGCTTGCAGTACATTTACAAAACTAGGTATGATAAGTCCAAGTGAGTCTTTTTGAAGCAGCCTCCTACTATTGGTATCAAAGTCTAATTTAAAGAGTGTTTAATAAATTCAGCTGGACCATGCTAATACAGAAGAGTGTGATTTACCGTTTTAACTGACTTAATAAAAGAACAAAGAAAGAAACAGGCTATATCTAAAATGAAGAATCAGAAGCCGCTTTCGTCAACATAAAATATCAGTTGTTAAGGGCTCCAGTGTTAGCTACACCAGACTAAGACAATAAATCTTCTAGCATTGGATCTTGAGATAACAGATGTTTTAGTCCAAGAAAGGCATTTATAAGCAAAACATTAAGCAAAAGTAAGAAAAATGATAGTACCATTGAAAATTCTAGAGTTATAACAGACCACTATGGCTTTCTGCGGTTACAAAACTTAAAAGCCCTAAACGGGCCCTTAGCTTGTATTTGGAAGTTAATTCGATACAATGATTGTATTATGCGGCGTTTAAAGAAATTTACCTGGCTCCTATCTTATATTTAGATAACGTCTAAGTTTTGAAAACTTACCTAAGAAATGTTGAATCTCAATAGGTTTTATCATCGGTTTCTAGCTCTTTCTCAAATTTCAAAAGTTCCTTTACAATGATCTTTTGTTGCACGGTTTCTATAAGGTGATAACTTCTAGCTATCAGCTCGAAATCCAATTTGTCTACATGTAGTTCCTAAGCACAATAAATCTCTCACTATAGTAAAAAATTCGATCATAGGATGTTCTGGGTTTAATATTTTAGAAGTGACTTTTGGGATACCAAATTCCTAACTCTTAAGTAGTCCATAATCATCAAACTCTACTTCCAAAGGCAAAACTCTGTCAGAATTCAATCTACAAAGGTTATTCGTAGGTAATTGCAACAACTTACAGCAAAGATCTTGCCAGACACCCTAAATCTATTTGACTCAATATCGTTTGGAATAGTCCTGATTTATCTAATGACTTTTAATGGACGAACCGACGAATTGGCTAACATGTTTTAATTACTTAACAATAATAGCAAGATTCTAAAAGTCTTGATTTGATTTTAGGTGCCGTTAAATCCAAATTACCAAGCAAAAGAGATGGAGTTCTGTATTAATAAAGCAGGCATTAAAACGCTCATCTGTCCACATCAAGTTAGAAAAATCAACTTTTACGATGTCCTAAATGAAATTTCACCAAACGTTAGCCAGAGCGAACCAGGAAAATTATCTTGCAAAAATATTCCATCACTTAAATCTATCATTAATATATCTGAAGACCCATTAAGGTAAGATTTTGATTCCAAAAACGTATTTGCAAATTTATCTTGCTTTTAATTTTATAGAGGGACTTTCAATTTTAAAGAATTATTAGAGCTAGCCACTACAGATTCTATAAAAAGGGTTAAAGATAACCAACATTTGATTCAACCAGATGATCCCAATAACCTTCAGTTTACATCGGTTAGTAGATAGGTATTGAATACAATAAACTGCAATTGAATGAATAAATGAAAATTAAATTTTTAGGGTACAACTGGAAAACCAAAAGCAGCACTTGTAAGTCACTTCAATGTCGTCAACAATTCCTATGATATTGGAAAAAGAAGTGAATTAGACAAAATGCATCACAAAATCTGTGTTCAAGTACCTTTTTTCCATGCTTTTGGTATCGTTGTTGTATTAGGATCAGCTCTTAATTTTGGCTCAACCATTGTAATACCCTCTCCTACGTACAATGCTCAGAGTAATCTTCAAGCAATTAAGGATGAAAGGTAAGTACTAAAAACTAACGTTTTTATTAGTAAAAACCATTATTTTTGTCTAGTCGACTAAGTTTTTCAAATAAATAAAGTATCGTGCACGTTTATTTCAGATGCTCTATACTATATGGCACACCAACGATGTATGTTGATTTGGTTAATTTACAAAAGCAAAATCCTTTAGATTTAAATCTAAAAACCGTTGTCACCGGAGGAGCATCTTGTTCACCAGATTTGTTTAAACAAATTAAGAAACATCTCAAAGTAGAAAAGGTTAAGGTATGCTGATTATTTACATGTTTACTTTTTCTTTTGTTTTGATTTGTCTGTTGTATAACGACAATTAATATTCAACCTGTTTGTATTCATAAAAAAATTAAATAATAGATGTGGCTCTTAAACGTATCAAAAATTCGGAATTTAAAGTATTGGAAATCTACATTTCTTAAACCAAACTCACAAAAATTAAATGGGTAAAGAACCTTTTAAATAGAGATTCGTGCTCAATAAAAAAAAACAAAAATTTCTATCCATACAGAACTCTAAGACCTTTAACGGATACTTTTCGCCACTGCTCCAGTAACTGCTATCAGCAACTGGTTTCATGAGTAATCGATACAATCAGTTCCTGTAAGCTAGGGTGTTGGAGATTGGAGAAGACACTTGAGTCATAATGTCTAAAGGGTACTTAGCAACCTATCATAGCATTCAGCAACATTCTCATACTTTGAGTAGAATAAAATAGAACTGTCATCAATAAGTCTTATTTGTTACCTTCATAGAATTAGCGCTAATACAACTTACACTAGAAGGTAATTGTTTAATTCGTTAATACAACTAAAATATGAAATTAGAAGAGGTTAGAAAAAAAGATTCATAATTAGGATCTTATTGATTAAATATTTATATGTATTTAGGTTCTAGTTAGCTTATTACACTATCCAAATATACCTTCTAGTACAAGTTGTGTTAGGGCTAATATAAGTAAGAGAATAAGGCCCAATATCTTGAAAAATACTCATAGTAAAAGGCGTCTTTCTTTGGCAAAAATAATTCAGTTTCAAAGTAGCCACTTTCTTTTCCAACGACAAAATCTGCGTCAAGAATGCAGATGACAGGTGTAGGGTGGTGCAAATAATTATTTAGAAGTGCTACTCTTTCCAAAACTGTGACACAATTTCTGTAGTAAAGAATATCTGCCACTTCCATGGAACATATCTTGAGTTATTGTCCTGATAGAAGCAATGATTTTCCACTACTGACATTCAAAGACACCAAAATCATATTTAGTGGTGTAAACCATTTAGAAACTATAATTCTCATCACAAATGTGGATGATCTATAAGCATGCAACTTTAACAACAAATCATAATCTGTAACTGTAAATTAACACCCCTGCATTTAGTGATAAGGACTCGTAACGATAAAAAATCATGTGGAGGAACCAGACATAAGAATAACGAAGGATCATATGATAGCCACATACAATTTTGATACCCCATTCGTGAGTATTATCATACCAGATTGACGGCAATGAAAACTAAGAAACTCTATATTAACTTGTGCAAGGCAAACCTGGTATGCAGACGTCTCTAAAACAAAGACAGGATCTGGAGAAGGAGTTTACAGCTAACAGGCAAGAAGCGAATACAGCTTCCCGCTAGGACGTCACATTTTGTAGTAATAAACGAATGCAAATACTTCAGATTGTCAGACTGCCCCGAAGACTTTAGCAAACCCGAGGATAACGTCTAGACTAATATCAGAATGCTTGGAGAACTAAAATGGCTGGCAAGCCGAAATACAGTAAAATTAACTTGGGTACCAGAAATACCCTACTTTTACCCAACAACCTGCTCTAGGGATACCAACATCTACAGTCCATGAGCAAATAAGACAATGGGTCAAAGATCATCATATAAAATCCTGGCGATCTTAGCAAGACAAGAATATGTGTATGCAAACCGTACGGGGAAAGGACAAAAGGACTGCTTACATTAGACTGTAAAGAGGTACCTAAATTAAACAGGCTTGTATCACGGAAACATACCGTGCAGAATGTAGAGTAGGAAACCAAAAACACATATAACGCAAATGCAATGCTTTGGCACGTAGAAGGCAGATCATGTCTTCTTCAACAGAAATAGAATCAAGTATATTTAACATCCATTCAATTAAGGATTTGCATAGGTTACCACGGGGAACTTGAGTAGTACTGAAATCGGTGCAGGCTGACTTCCTTATGTAACCACTCAGAAGAATCAATTGTTGTTTGCATACCTTCCCGATAACTTACTAAGTCTATTTCTTTCTTTTTTAATCTTGTCAAATGGTATGAACAAAGGGAGGACCTTGCAAAAATTGAGGTAATTTTTATTTTGTTGGTTATTTATGTTTTTTGGGCCGCTGAACACGAATTTGAGGTTTGCCACCTCGAAATGTTTGTGCTAAAAAAGTAATAAGCAAAAAATTATCTAAAAACGTATCTTTTTCGTCTTCTTTGAAAACGTAGGTACTTTCTGAGCACTTTATCACAAAAATACATCAGTACTAAAAGAAAGCGGTTCAAATTTCCTACATTTTATACCTTTACATTATTTCTGTACGATCAAGCTAAGTGGGAGTAAAAGCCTGGCAAAGGTCGACTAATTTCACCTCGTAACTTTATGTGACGGGTTTGCCTGCTGACATCATTCAATTTGTTTCATTGACATCAGAAGAATCAGGATTTTGAGTTGGGTTTTTGTACAATTCTTCCACCTCATTTTCATCATCAGTGAAAACTGCTTTTTCTTGTGGCATATTTTCGCATGCATCACGGCAATTGATACATATGACTGAGCAGTTGAGACCCGCCTTTCTACACCCACAGGCCTGTTGACAGCTCCGTTTGCATTTACAAGAAATATGCCTGAGAATTGTTTGGGGTGCAGGTGGTAAAGTCGTCATGACTGGTTTCAGGCCATTTATTATCTTTTCCCATCTCCAGTCTTTGGGGTTCTTTTGGAATCCTAACCATTGTTGCACTTCAAGATACACACGGTATGAATGCTTGAGCTGCTGCTTCTGAAGGAGGCAGTGTTATTAGGTTAGAAGTTGTCTTAAACGCAGCTTTGATATACTTCTGATATCTCAGATTATTCAGTGACGTGTACTTTTCTCTAGCCTGTCTATACAACACTTCAAGGAAACGTAAACCTGCTTCAGCAATGACATCTGGTTCTGCATTCTCATCCTTGAAAACCGAACAGTTGTTATGAGCGAAGGATGCTGTTGTAGTGTTTTAATGAACTTCAGTTTACCTTGACCATAGAGCGCAGAGGTGGTATCGCAACCAATGAAAGCATGTAAGAACAGTATGTTCTGAGCTACTGTTTTATAGATTGCTGTCTCAGGTGAATATATTTGTTGAGGTGTTTTTCCTTTACCAGGCTTCAATAAATACAGATTGGACGCATTATTAGAAAAACGGGTAGGGCTGGAGACTAATTTGACAACAAGGCAGATTCACCGCTCTCTTGGCATTTCCTCTTGGACCGATTAGGCTAGGCATTGTATTTCTCTATTTCCCTCCCTTTGTATTATATCATTTCAGCGGATGCTGAACTGCGTTCTTCATTTTAGATTACAAATTATCCCTTCCATAACTAAAGAGGCACATAGCCTATACTAACTACTACATATCTAGATTTGACCGGGGAGAATTTCTTAAATAGAAAACTTAAAAACAAATAAAAACAATTTTACATTTTGATGAGAAATTTTACAAAAACAGAGGTTAGTTAGATAAGTGTACTTTGCTCAGTGAAGCATCGCAGCTCGAACTTATGAACTTCTAAAAATCACACAGCTTGGTGGGTCAAAATTGAAAATTTGAAAATGAAAATGATTGTATTAATATAAAGAACAATACTGATCAGCTACATAACTTATTTCAGTCTATCTATGGATTAACAGAAGCAACTGCAGGAACTTTTTTTTCTTTACCTATAGAAGAAGATGAATACAAAGCCACCGGCACAGTTGGATATGTTTGTGATCATCTAGAAGCGAAAGTAGTTGGTCAGGACAACAAAATGGTACCATTAGGTACACCTGGTGAACTTTGTATTCGAGGATATTCTAGAATGTTAGGTTACTGGGATGATGAAGAACAAACTAAAAATATGATTAGTCAGGACGGATGGTTAAAAACGGGGTAAGATTTCAAAACCTACTTATAAACTGATTAAATCTTGTTTACTACTTATCGAGTTGTTTCAGAGATCAATTTGTTCTCCAAGAAGACGGCTATGGTAGAATAGTTGGAAGGCTAAAGGATATGATTATCAGAGGAGGCGAAAATATATTTCCAAAAGAAATTGAGGATTTTCTTCATACCCATCCAGATATTTTAGACGTACATGTAAATACTTACCAAAAATACTATTTTTGTTTTTTTAACTATTTTTAATTATTGCAGGTTATAGGTTTAAGTCATGAGCGGTTAGGAGAAGAAGTTTGTGCGTGTATTAGTTTAAGAGAAGGAGCTACATTAACACATGACTCTTTAGTAGAATTCTGTAAAGGAAAAATAGCTCACTTTAAAATCCCTAGTCAATTAAAGATACTCGATAGTTTTCCTAAAACCACGTCTGGAAAAATCCAGAAATTCTTATTAAAAGAAATATTTGAAAATAAGAAAAACTGATTAGAATTAATCATTTGTTTTACTAACTAATTTTAAGTTTTTATAAAAAAGGTGTAATGAATTGAATTATATGAAACTTTTTTTACTGATTGTCTAGTTTCTAAATACAAGCGTTTTAGACTTTACCAAGTTATTTTATGTAAATCTTGATAGAAGCTTCCTTCGGACTTTTCGTAATCCTTTGAAAAAGCTAACTTTGGGCCATTGTACGTAGATCACTACTTAGAATTTTTGATCTGTTTCCTTGTCTCGTCACAAGCTGAAACGTGCTTTGCTGTTGTATTCCTTAGAAACAAAAAAATCTCTGTAGGACCAACTGTGAGAGTAATGTAGCTCTGCAAATAAGAAGACAAACATTTATTGTCTTGAACATTAATTTTCCAGCAGTTTTACTAACGGAAATACGTAAAGCCTCTCTTCCTAAAAATTCCCAAAAACACATTAATAGCAAGAAAGATTGGGTTGATTAAGTCTAGCATCGTGAAACTGAAAGCAAAATTGTTTGCAAACCCCTTTTTGCATGTCTACAAAAGCGTGCGGAAAATTTTGCAGCAATGCCATTCTTAACTGTTTTTAAGTCTCTCGTATTGTGATTAAAACAGCCACAACTATAATGTACGCACCCATAAATAATTCACAACAACTTTGAACTGCGAAGTGATAAATTCAACGTTGTACATACTGAATCGACGAAAACCTTTTAGTGTTTTTGGAAAATCTCCACATAAAAGTATTTTTGATTGGCTATGATCGTATGATTAGATGAAGACTACCCAATTTGACTCAAAATGACAGCAAGTTAATTAGATCTCGAAACATCATTTCTGGAAAACTGTTGGTATAAAAGATGTGGGTAGACGTAGAGAATGTCAATCTTCTTCACTAGAGACTTTAAGACACAGCAACTTAAATCGTAGACCGGTCTGAGATTGGTACTCATTGTCAGAGTCAAAAAGAAGTAGAATCCTGAGATTTTCAAGAAGATTTAGAAATAACAGAGTGCCTAAAAAATGATTTTCATGAAGACAATGAGACAAGTGGATCACAGCTGCAACAACAAATTCGAGCCTTCTGGGAAAAAATAATTATAAAATGAATATCGGTGACCCCGTTGATATATTTAAAGCCAGACTATTATGCTAGCCGGTGAAATATTGAGTTGATGATACAGTTTGAATCTGAAAAAGCTTATTCACTTATGATGTTTGGTTCGTTTATTGTCGTTAGTATTCTGCAGTAGTCTATCAGCTTAAGTCTTGGTAGCATCGAGATTGGGTTCTCTCAAGCTATTTTAAATATAATTTTTAGATCAAGACATTAAAGCATGGATGATTTTTGCTAAAACTGAGGACTCAAAAAAACTGAATAAAAATAAGAAAATCAAGTTTCTACAGACCTCGTCTAAATCACAGATTAAGTCTATTTTCTAAGTTGTCTTAGAAGTTGCTTCAAGATGTCAATGCAAATCAATCGTATTTAATACTTATAGCATCTCACCTTACTCAATGGTGTTTGAACCCTGATTGGTCCCAAATACCGTTGGGGTCTAAGAGAATTCTGATTTTTTGGTGGGCCAGTCCCTTCCTGTGTGTCTCTACATAATCTTGGCATTCTGCCTTTATCGTTTTTTTTAAACTAACTTGCTTTTGTTCTAGAACAGATGAACTGCATATTATTACTGAATAAATGTTACAAATTCCCAAAGATTGGGAAGCATATGCAAAGAGTCAGTTTGAATCAAACAATCTATGGTCAAAAGTACTTTTTCCCGTGGAAATTATCATACACATTGTGATCATAAAAAGAGTTGAATAACAAAAAGAAGAAAAATTATTTTTAGCAATCGGCAGGAATGGTTTTTACATATGTTGGCAAAATCTTCCAACACAATGACCAAACCAAAATATCCGCAGATCACGCGACGGCGTAGTCCGAGGTAGGGTCACCAAAGATGGCCCATGCAAAGGCGCAGTTTGAGGTGTGACTTGGACGTTTAGGTGTGGAGGAAAAAGTGTGGTTTTTTAAAGATCTGTGTGGAACCGACCGTCTTTTGTTATTTCCACGGATATTCCGTATCTGCGGAACGGTCGGTTCTATCAACATGCAAGTTTGATTATTAGCTGTGGTGCAGGAATAACTTGCATACGGGCGATCGCCTTTTGTTTTTTCCAGAGATATTCTGCATCTCGTGAACGGCCGGTCCTAGCGGGATGGAAAATTGGTCGTTAGGTGTGAGGCAAAAATGGCAACGAAGGAATTCGAGCGCCGGCGATCGTCTTTTGTTTTTACCACATCCTGCTTTTCAGAAACGGCCAGTCTTATAGAGATGCTTCGTTGGTTGTTAGGTATGGTGGTTAAAGGGTTCTGAGGAGATATGGGCAAGACTGAACGTCTATTGTATTTTCGAACCGTAATTTACATCCCCAAGCTTAGGCCACTGAAGATGGCCTATTCGAAGTCGCAGCCCGAGCCACAATAGTTTTGACTCATTCGGTATCTCAGAAAAGACTGATCCTGTGGAATCGGACTTTAGTAGGTAAACTTTGCATAAGTTCCGCGAGTGGCTGGCAGGGTTTAGGTTTTGTTTGTAGGCACCTCGTATCTGAGGAACGGCTAATACTATAGAGCTATTTGTCTGAGCGGAAGCCCTTATCTCAGAAACGTCCGATGGGCTGCGGTAAGTTGGCGCAGTGGGCAAGGGGTTTGCAGAAAATGTGTGAGATACCGAACGTATTCGGATTGTTTCTTGGCCGTCATGCCGTGTCGTAGGAACGGCTGATCCTGCAAAGGTAGAGTCTTGGCAGTCAGGTGCGGTTGGAGGAGAGGTTTGCAGAAGGGGAGCGACTATGGTTTGTTTTGGTTGCCGGAGAACCCGTGTTTGCGGAACAGCTTAGCTTTTGTAGATAAGACTTTGGTAGGCGGTGTGATGGTAGATAAGGGTTGCATAAGGTGCGTGCGGGACTGGCCGTGTTTTTTTTTGGGAAACATACGGTATCTCAACAACAAATAATCCTATAGAAATGAGACTTTGGTTGGCAGGTGCGACTAAAGAAAGATTTACAGAGCGTATTTTGTTTTTTTCTGGAGCAGAAATTCCGCATCTCTGGAACGGCTGATGTGATACAGATGGGATTATAGAGTGTTGGGAGAAAAGACTTGCATAAGTTGCGTGCGGGACCAACCACATTTTGTTTATTTGGTTTTGGCAGACATTCTGCATCTCCCAAGCGGTTGGTCTCATAGAGATGGGATGGGCAGGTAAGGTGGGAAATGACCTAAAGGTCTTTTGTTTTTTGTTTTGATAGACAATCCGTATCTTTTAAACACCTGATCTTATAGAGATAGGACTTTGATAGGCAGGTGAGGTGGGAAAAATGCTTGCACAAGATTCATGCTGGAGCACGAGATGCGTGCGGGATCAACCGCTTTTCCTTTACTTATTTTGGCAGACATTCCATACCTCCCAAACGACTGATCATATAGAGATGGGAATTTAATAAATAATAATGAAATAACCTAATAAAGGTGAGGTGGGAAATGGCTTGGAGATGGAAAACGCGCGCGGCACCAACCGTCTTTTGTTTTGGTAGACAAACCGCATCTCGCAAACGCCTGAACCTATAGAGATAAAACTTTGATAGACGGGTAACGTGGGGAAGATGCTTGCCCAAGATGCATGCGGGAGTACGAGATGCGTGCGAGACCGACTGCTTTTCTTTCTCTTATTTTGGCGGACATTCCCTATCTCCCAAAAACGACTGATCCTATAGAGATGGGAATTTAATAGGCAGGTGAGGTGAGAAATGGCCTGGAGATGGAGAACGTGTGCGGGACCGACCGTCTTTTGTTTTTTGTTTTGGTGGACAATCCGTATCTCGCACACGGCTGATCTTATAGAAAAGAGACTTTGGTAGGCAGGTGTGGTGGGGAAGATGCTTGCCCAATATCCATGCGGGAGCACCAGATGGGTGCGTGACCGAAGGTAGTTTTTTTTTCGTTTGATAAAGGACCGTGCATGACGCGTGTGCGTACGAGAGCGAGCTCGACGGAGGCCGGAGGCCTTTGTCGGTTACGCGCTTTGTTGTGCCAGGAGACTTGAAAAGTCGGAGCGCCGGAGGCGCGACAAAGCGTGCGAACGAGGGCCTAGAGGCGATAGCGGCGGACCTCCGCGGCAGCGGAGGTCCGCCCGTGTCCGCTTCTAGTCGAAGTCTTCATTTCTAATCTATGACACAAGCATTTGATTACTGAGTGTGTAATGAATGCCATCCAGGAATGAATGGTATATTCAGGGTTTACAAAAATGTTCCTTATAATGAAGGTAAAGTGGGCAGATTCATAATTTTACGCAATCTCGTCTTTTAGTAGAGTGAAAGAAAAACTTTTCATTATTCAAAGTATAACTATCATGTTAATAGATACTTGCAATGTCGTATTTGACTTCCCAAAATTAGATGATCTTGTGGAAATTCGAACATGAGAGAGTTGGCTCGTAATAAACTATTCGATCCAATGAGCCATCTCATTGGAGTAACAACAGATAAGTAAACCATAATAACATGACAGTGACTTAACTTCTGAGGCCGGCCTTGGAAAAAATATGAAAATATCAAAACAATAAAATTACAAAATGAAGTTACAAAATAAACGCATCTATAAGTCCACAATCAGAACAAATAGGTAAACTAATTTTAATAAAGCTAAGAGTCGATATTGAATAAACACAAGAAGCATCTCCATTTTACAGTGAGACAAATGGAAAAAATGGGCAAACTCAAGAATAATCAACTCGTTCAAATGTCTGGTAGTAGTAGAAGTAGTGGATCACAGTGATCTCTCGCCGAAGACCAGATAATGATGCATCTAATGGTGAGTAGTCTGCTACTGCTATGTACGTCGGCCATTGCAGTCATTTTCTAGACTGGAGGTCTCTATACAATGACTACGATACTATTACTGCTAGTGATAGGTACTGAAGACTTTTTAGCGGTTGTGGCTGGTCTGTGCCGGATGAAACACGAACTGAACGTATTCTACGTTGCTGAATATTTTTTCAAATGCCTTAGGCAACATACCTATTTTACTAGCTATTTATCATTCATTCATAAGTATTTATGTCAACAAATTTAAAATAAAGGTAAGGAAACTCAATTTCTATCGTTTGATAGAATAAAGTGTGTGTATGTAGTAACAAATACTATTTATTTTATATTTACTTACGGCCGTACTTTTTCTGTACTTCTTTTTTTTTGCTTTTTATTGTGTTTAATACCCACCACCCACAACCTAACTACTACTAACAGTACGGCCTACAAAAAATTTTGGTAATAAATAGTAATAAATGATTTGCAAATAAAATATCGTCCAATAACGCTAACCTTCTCGTCGGAATAAATACAAACGAGTAATAAGTATTAATAGCAAGTGGAAGTAGTGTCTCCACCATGCAACGAAATTTAAATTATGACAAGTTAGTTATCGTTATCAGCGCTCAATGTGGTTTAATGCTTGGTATCTTCCATTAGGTATTCAAAATGTTTTATTCTAACATTTGGACATAGTAATAATCTAATAAATTAAGAAAGAACCGAGTTTCTAAACAATTTACATTTTATATTGTTATTATTGTACTTTCACATCATTCAAATTTATTTTTTAGTTGCTAATATACATACACTCATTAGTGTGACTTTCAAGATCCTTTTGTAAACTATTTAATTACGTATTTTTATTTTATCTTTTTCTAAAAATAATTATCGTAATTAGCCCCGAAGATTACTGTGCTGTCTTGTTTCTCACAATAAATTAGTATTATTGCTTAAAAATTCCTTGCTATCTAAAACCTTCATAATTTTTATTTCTTTGCCGTGTGACCATACAAAAAAACATTTTTTTATTAATACAAGTTATTCTTCTTTTTCCACTTTCAATCTAGCACAGAAATAACAAATACTGCTTTGTGCAGAAGTAATAAATGTACAAGATATTCATTTTTAATACACACTCACATGTTTTTGTTCCAAATCTATCACTATGTAATAAGTAACATGAGGCGTTAGATGTTATCTACACTTTTAGTACCTGACTTTAAAGTTAAAGTAAAACAGGCATTAGATACAAATACTTTACGTTAAGGTATTCTATATTTGTGCACTATATCAGTACTCTAACGTTTGGTCCAGGCTTATATCTTAGCTTTTATTTTCCTCTTCTCACGGTCTCAGAAAAGTAATCCAAAAACCACAGTTGCTTACTAAGTAGTTACGCTTTAAAAGTTGACGCAACCTTTTCCTTTGCGTTCTGCATAAGTCTTAAAATGCAAAACCCGACTATGAGCCAGCATGCGGCTTTTCCATATGTACTTTAATGTACTTAAGTTAAGATCAGGAAAAAGTATTAGAAAACAAAGGTAGGAAGAAAAGAAATTGGAAGAGATGATAGTCAAAGCAATAGGAGACAATTAAGAAGGAAATAATTAAATAGAAGCAAAAGATGACAGTAATCAAGACGAATCTGAAAAGACAAAAATAAAGATAGAAAAAAGAGATCAAGGTATTATAAAATAATTACTGAAAATGAGAAAAAGAATAGAAAAGAATGCAGACAAATAAGAAAAGGAAGCAGATAAAATATAAAAAAATTAAGAAAGAAGTGTATCAAAGATTTATTGAAATGGATAATATAAAAAGAATAGAAGAAGTTAAAGAAGAAATTAGGAGAGAAAGTAGAGAAATTCTGATTCTGAACTAAAGAATTAATAACAGTCAAGAAGACTGTAACAAATTACAATTAAGTGGGAGAGAAACAAAAAAGACGTATAGGAACAATGAAAATGAAAATGTGGAAATGAAAATAGAAGTTACTGAAGATTAACAAGTTAAAGAACAGCAGGATTTTATTCAATGGAAAATAATAAAAGAATAAAATGATGTACTGAAGAAATACAGAGTAAAGTTCAAGTGCAAACAAAATTAATACAGTTAGAAAGTAAAATTAAATATGTTGAAGAACAAACGAAAACGTTTTCAAAGATAACAGTCAGTCATTTATTCATTTATGCTAGTATACAGAGTATTTGCACAAGTCAATACAGTGTAGAATAACAAGTCACTAATACTTAATACAATAAATAAATACAATAGAATAAATAATGCAAATTATAAATTTTAAAAAAAGCAGAGTAAATTTTTTTTTCTTATATATCACAGATCTCTCTTGATATGATAATAAAGCTGTATTTATTTTACATGTCTATGCTACAGGAATTCAATTCATGATCCATAAATTCCTGAATTGAGTAAAAGGCTTCACTTATTAGATATCTTTTAATCTTATTTCTAAACGATTTTAATGGCAAATTTACAGTGTTCACAGGCAATTTATTGAGAAACAAAGGGCCATAATAATTTTTA